>CAJDSM010017837.1:62-18960 GCA_903981925.1 Ostrea lurida
ATTGCAGCTTTGTCTATTGAGAAATATTCACGGTACATGGTCTTTTATTACATAGCATTCGTAATAAAGTTTATACCACCAAATACTTGTAAAATATGACAATAGTGGAGAAAAACTAGTGTATTGCCTCTTGTTTTAAAAATTGGAAATGTTTGCAGACAGGGGAAGCCGGTAGGACAATGGTGATTCTGTACACAGCGTCTTCTCTTTCATTAACGCTTCGTAACTCATTTGCTACATAACGCTTCAGCAAGACAGACGTTGTCATTCAGAAATAAAGCCTCAGTATGTCTGCTGATAATATACTAGATATACTATAATGATGAGTACAAAAGAGGTAATAATCACAAAAGATTTCATGTTGCGTATATACTTGTATTTGTAGTCTTAAAAAGAACAAAAAGCCTGGTTTCATTGAGTCAAATGGTTGCAAATCAGCAAACAAATTAAGGATATAGACGAACCACAAAGTTGTCGCATCTCACAAGTTTGTTTTACCCCAATCTCTGGTGTCATTTTGCTATCAGTTTATGATACCTTGAGAAAGAGTCGGAACCTTTAACAAACATTACAGCGTATTTATGAATCCTGTTATCTGATACGTGGTGTTAGTTTTTTTGGCGATAACATCACCCTTTCATTAGCGCTCTCTGTCATTATTTCGCAGTTAGAATCTGTGCTACAAGATGTATAATGCAAACAACGCCTTTTTATACACCAGATAAATAGTATACATACATTCGGCGTTGTTCGTTTCATGTCTGGCCCCCTATAGTAGCCGGCTAACGGCCCGTGTAATCATTTTTACACCTCCAAAGTGACCATGGTTTCTCCAAAACCGTTCTATTTCTATAGAGTGAAAAAGTTCGCTTGAACTTTTACCACGAGGCCAGAAAGTTTCCGACATTTTTGCTATCTCTCATCGCAAACCCCTACAAATTGTTACTGCTGCAAAGAAGGTGGCTATTTTGAGGTCTTTTCCGTGATCTTAGACTTCCTTTTGCAATATCTTATATAATTGGCATTTAGTTCTTATTATCTTTATAAAACATTGGATATGGTTGACATTACTCGTAATCCAGTGTCGTTTCAAGAAAGATGGCCCCTTCGATACATCTCCACACCTGATCACGTGACATTTCCCGGAAACTTTTTTTTTTGTACTACATATCTTTTCATCGAGCGAATTTCCCCTCAAACTATCTTTCCTTGAACAGAAAAACCGTGTAAAGAACCTAAATCTCACTACTGATCCGCTGCTGAGCATTCTTGGGTATAATTAATACTACTATAGAATAATAGCTTAAGATAGGAGTAGAACCAAGTACATGTAATCTACATTTAGAAGTAGTTTGTGTTTATAAATCTTGATGAGCTGTGGTTGTTTGCAGAAAGATAGGGTTTTTAAGTTTTACTCGAAACACTGCGACAATTACAGACCAATCAGCGTTTCTCCCGGTGGATCCAGAGATTTTGTCTCGGGTTGGTTGTAGAGAAGAGGGGTGGGTGGGAATGTTCCAACTTGGGTTAACATAACTGATACCACATAGTATGCTTACTGATCCCAGTTCCTGAGTCCTGCTTGTTATTCTAGGAGACGCTCCGTCACCCATCTGTTGCCATATGTGTGTTTCGCTGCCATCATACATGTATCGTGTTTCGTAGATTGGTTAATATTCTGAATTACATAAAAACCAATCGAATTCTTAGCATCGTTGTTAAAATATAAAAAATTTAATGTCCCAAAGACACTTTGAATTAACATATTTTATGTCAAGATGTTTACAGACAAAAAAGCATGGGTACACTTCTTAAAACTAGAACCTTAGAACGCCCTCTCCTACATGTAATTAGACACTGTTAGATGTCTATTGTGTTTTTCCTAATATCAAATTGACTTATGAAGAATTGTAGGGATTTTTTCTAGGGAACATGTGGAATTATATGGTCAGAGACCAAGTGAAAACTTTATACCAAGAATGGAATAAGCCAGTTACCGCACATTTTCTTTACACATTCTTTGTATACGGGGCAATGCTGCAAGAAGGGTACCTTTAATTACCACTGAACCTATTCCGGACAGAGCAAACAGCTTAACCTCCATAAAAAGGTAGAAGTTGAAGTGGAATTCTGTGACACGCCAATCCTAGCTAACTGCAAAAAGCAGTCAATCCCAAAATCAGATAACAGGGAGATGGTATAAAGATACGATTCCTAAAATATAATCTATTCCTGTATATCAGATGCACAAATATTTACTGGAGATATCAGCGCGTCAATATATGACAGGGTGATTGTGGGTATACACATGTACGTTGTCTGCATTGGAAGATATCGTGTTTTATCTGCTAACAACGTTTAATACCCGCGATCTAAAACTATAAAAATAAGCAATTCAACATCTACCTGTGATCTAAAACTATAAAATTAGCATCATTGTACTATTATTTTTATTTTTTTTAAATGAAAATATTGTTCGCTCTCAAATCAACGCATATTTTGTCCCTGAAACTTGATTTTGATATACTTTTCCTCCGATAAGAATTAATTTGAATCGATTCAATAAGATTTACTTTCTTCACGAAATTAGAGATTCCGTGCCAAATATAAATCACCGAGAGTAAACCGTCAAGGCAATATTCCCTGTGTGTTTATTGGACTTCTTATGTAACTATTAAACTGCGGTTTTACTAACAATGTACCCATAAAAATTTGGCACCCATTCATGGCGTAAATTTTCTGAATGAAAACCTGTATATTCAATCAATGTCAACTTTATCTCGGCGCTTTGCTGCTTGTTGTGTCGTGAAATCCGAGGATTGACGATCGGTTTGGTTTGAATGAATTTCCCATGTGATTAGGTATCAGATATCACCTTTTCCATTCATGGCTAGTTATTTATATTCCCCACATTAACACATATGTATAACCGCACTCCATTGAGTTTTCCTCCATTTGGACATCGGTGAAAGAAACGCGCTGTCCGGACTAGCGAGCTTCTTTGCTTGATGCGCAGAGAGGTCGTAAGTTCGAATTATCTCTAATAATGTGATGACTCGATAAGAATAAGCGGCGACTTTTTCGTATTCTGAGCCGACAGACATGATTTTGGTTAATTGATTTGCAAATTTATTCAATAGCGTTTAATCCCATTTCATGTAATTATGTAATCGATAGAATGGCTGGACTGCCACGCGCACCAATTCTTTGATTAAAAGGAACCGGTACTGTAATACCGCTCTTATAACGGACCTTTTTTAGTATGAACTAGAGATAGTGATACATAAAATAGGATTTGACTCTTAAGAACTTCTTTGCTGATCCTCTGGGTAATCTACTACCAATTGAAATACACGAAATATAATGCACGGCGTATGACATAGCTATGCCACTGCTTCTGCAGCATTGTGTACGATATGTCAATGCTGCAATATTGAGCTACTATGCCGAGTTTTCTAGATTCTTGTTCTGACGAATCATCATTTCAAACTTGCATGATCGGAAAGTTCGTTGTCGGTAACCTTTAAAAAAACGGTAAATTAATTCTGTTATAAAGCATAAGAAAGCTTTCAAGAGTTTACATTGAAGTAATAGACAATAGAATGTGCAGCCAGCGTATACTCGACTCCACGTGCATAATGATTACAAGTCATTTCACAAAGTGTAATATTACTTTCTAATAGAAATAAAACCAATACTTTTTAAAGTGAAGTACACATAAGCAAATATGTCTTTAAAAATATTCGTTGTACAGTAGATGCAGATGCCAGTGTACAGCTCAAACGTAAGCAAGCAATATCGTAATACAATTTATACAGACTGCACAGTCATCTCGCGCATTCTCTCTTTTCGGATGCTCAAGGTTATCTCCCCCTAAATGTACCACGTGACATGGTCGTGATAACAGGAGTCCCGTAATATAATTTTCTTGGGGAATCCATCATACATCAGAATACTAAGTCTTTTTTAGATAAGTGGTTTATTTAAAACCTTTAGCTATTGCCTGAAGTTCTTCTATCATCATGAAAAGTACTCATAATGTCGATGCTACTTTTATAATAGTGGGGCTATAGGGACATTGTTCTGTCTGTCATTTTCAGACGGTAGCTTTTTTGGTATGATTTGAAAGATTTGCGTGTTCAGCGGGACTGTGGATTTAAATATTTGCACTATGTTATATCCCAGTAATAAACTTATTGGTATTTTAAACAGCAATGTGAAACACGAAATATGGTTGATTGAGGATAATTGTGGTTCGTGTAGTTTGTTGACGATCTAAGAAGTCATGCCTTCAGCAATATGACAAATATCAGAAAAAAACAGCATGCATTTGTGGAAGACAAGGTTAATTCCTGGAGATGTAGGCAGAGGGGTGTAGGCACAGCTAATTGAATTGAAGATTAAAGCTCTCATCTTTTTGTTGGAGAGAACCTTTAAGCGACGTCACCTCTAGAAGGGAGTACACGGTACGTTTTTCAATCTCTCGAACCAGACATGATCCCTTTAAGATGCCGGTCCTAAGGATCACTGAGCTGACAGCTAAATCTCGTTTTCTCTCGCAGAATTGCCAGACATATATCCGAGGTAGTAATCTCACTGAAAATATGCAGATAACATAACGGACCAAGATGACTCACAATTTGTACTCAGATATACGCGATTTAAAACTGTTTTGCAGGTATCGTATGGGATCGAAAGGACTGCAAATTACGTAAAATCCAAGAACTGAGCATTTAGCTAGTATGTTTCGGTTAAAAGAAATGAAGGGAGCAATGACCTCGCGTTTGTATCGTTCTCGACATTAAGAAATACAGTGAACTCATATTGTATATTTATTGACAAAAATGATACATTGAACTCGTATTTGTATGTTCTTGACAATAAGAAACACGGTGAATCTCGCGTTGTATGGTTCTTGACATTTAGAAATACAGTAAACTCGCATTTGTATGTTTTCGAAATTAAGAAATACAGCTAACTCGTATTTGTATGGCTTTTGACATTAGGAAATACAGTGAACTTGCGTTTGTATGTTTGCGATATTAAGAAATACAGTTAACTCGTATTTGTATGGCTTTTGATATTAGGAAATATGGTAAACTCGGGTTTGTATAGTTCTTTACATTAGGAAATACAGTTAACTCGTATTTGTATGGCTTTTGATATTAGGAAATATGGTAAACTCGGGTTTGTATAGTTCTTTACATTAGGAAATACAGTTAACTCGTATTTGTATGGCTTTTGATATTAGGAAATATGGTAAACTCGGGTTTGTATAGTTCTTTACATTAGGAAATACAGTTAACTCGTATTTGTATGGTTCTTGACATTAAGAAATATAGTTAACTCGTATTTGTATGTTCTTGACACTATAGGAAATACAGTGAACTCGCGTTTGTATGTTCTTGACACTAGGAAATACAGTGAACTCGCGTTTGAATAGTTCTTGATATCCAAATATTTTACAGAGCATATGATTAATTAAAGAAAGTCAGTTCCATGTTTGATGAATTTTCTGCATGCTATATTGGTTGGTCGAATTGCAATTTATTGTACATTTACGGGCTTTTTGCAGGTTTGCGCGTGCTAAAGAGAGTAGTCCAGTCTCTTGAAACATTATCGACATGTTATAAATAAACAGTTTGATGCAAGGTCTGAGGTGATGCATCTTACAACAAACAGTTGTCACGACAATTCCAATTCAACCGATCGCTTGTAATAGTACCCAGTAAACTTGGCCTAATGCAAGAAGCAGTAATTTGAATGAAACATCATGATCAATAACCTTGTATCTTAAAAATAATATCCCAATATCTTGTCTGTTAGACGCTGTGTCGACCATGACACTGATAGGGCATCGGTAGTATCGTTATCAGACGTGTAAACAATAAATGTACATAACAAAGGTGTCAAAATCACAATCTACCCCTACAAGTACTTGTTCAATGGCCATTGTGATAACATCGAAACCCTCATACACGGGGTTCTGTAGCAGACCAACAGACAACAGTTCAGAAATCCGCGAGAGCCAACAAAAATACAACCCGCAGTTAAAGTATATACTCAAAAGAGACGAACTGGTGATGTCTTGCTATCAAATTTAGATTACACTTAGTTTTCTGGTCATACCGGAAGCAATAAATGACAGTAGTGTTGACACAAATGGTT
The DNA here is from genome assembly GCA_903981925.1 of Ostrea lurida. Classification (NCBI taxonomy): domain Eukaryota; kingdom Metazoa; phylum Mollusca; class Bivalvia; order Ostreida; family Ostreidae; genus Ostrea; species Ostrea lurida. The sequence continues at coordinate 6,231 of CAJDSM010017837.1, forward strand.
GAGTACCCTGAGCATAAATCTCGCGTGAGAGATTACTGCGCATCGTAGAAAGACTTAGTCAAAGAGCAAAGGCCTAGAGACTTCCGATTCGTTTTGACAAAGACGCTAGCTTCCAGATCCGTCCCATTTATCAAGATATTTTAAAGATGTTCTTGAATATACAGTAGCTACAGATATTGTCCTAAACCCATTTTTCTACAAGAGGAGTACTGTATGTTAATTTTCTTCCGAGGAAATTTGACGTCTTATTCCCACATGGCTGTTTTTCCTTATTTGGGGTAGTTGGGTTTGCTTTATAGTGTTTATTCTAGATACGTGATACTAGTACATACACGAAAAAAAGACCATCTATATTCACATTGAGCGTTGTGCAAGTGTATTTCTTCGTGCATATTAAGCATTTTGGGCTACGTGTTATTTGAGATATTCGTGTACTCTATAAAACCTTGCAATATATAATGCCTTCTCCAAAAATAAGTCAATTTCGTTAATTTGTGCGTGTAAAACGTCTAATTTCGTACTTGTAAATCGCAGTGTATGTTATTGGGCGTCACTAAAGCTGATGAGCAAAAGCAAATATCTCAAAATAAAATCTGGTCTTTGGAAATAAATGGCCATGTTAAAATTTTTAATGGAATATAATGTACTCAAATTTGAAACCTTTGTTTACTCTCGATTATTTTGAATTCTTTGGCTGTCATTTTAGAACATTTTAATCAAACATATAACACCCGCACAAACAAATTCTCAACTTGAGGGAGGAACTGAAAAATGCACATGCCATACTTTGGCACCATACTGTGCAACAATGGATAATCCGCCTTTATTTGTAAAAACTATATCGGAATTGTTTAATATATTTATAGTGGAAGGTGGGACAAATATGAAAAGATTTGTCAGAAGTCCGCAAAAGCATGGTGCCTTTTCTTACAAGGGATTCTATCGATCTCATTAATCGGTGCAGAGATTTGTCGGGCTAGAGTTTGGTCCACTTTGCCACATGAAGAGACTTCTGTGTTGTCTGTAAATATTATCCTAGATAATTAGTGATAGCGCTGCTAATTAATATCCAATTAAATTTTATAGAAACACCCTAAGATTTCAATTCCTTTGATGTCAATGGGTACGACTCCCAATTAACCACTCCGTGACGGAACATATCTCCAAACCGCACATTTCAATTACTTCCCCTGGAAATAGATACAAAACTGTTTCCTCTCTAACCAGAAAAGACTAGCTGGTCAGGGTTAGGGTTCGCGTGATTGTAATTTTCCTCACCAACCCGGATATGAATATTTAAGAGAAAATTTTATCATTTCTGTGTATATTGGCTATTGTATATACACGTGTTTCCGGCGACGAAAATATTTCAACTTCTGCTGCATAATGATTTGTATGATACATGCTTACCTGCATACCATATTTGCGCTAACATTGGTCATTCATTTTGATGACTAGGTACATGTATGCTGGTGTTGATATCGTCAAAATGGTGACTTTTGAATTTACCGGATGGGTGTAAATACAAAATTTACTCAATGACAACATGTCACACTGGATCAGGATCTGATTAAATAAAAAAAGTCTCTAGTTTACATAAAAAGGTATGTTATCATTTTGTTACATGTGCCGTCATCCCTATAATCAGTCAGCGCACCTTTATGTGTTTATTTAATGCTGGTACATGCAAACGCTTGGTTTNAAATAAAAAAAGTCTCTAGTTTACATAAAAAAGTATGTTATCATCTTGTTACATGTGCCGTCATCCCTATAGTGAATTCAGCGCACCTTTATGTGTTTTTTAAATGCTGGTACATGCAAACGCTAGGTTAAGAGTGCTCTCATTGTGATCGAGAAGTCTTGGGTTCGATCCCTGATTGTAACCATCCTCAATTTTCAATAGATTTACTGTAGCAATAGTTCCTTCCTCAAGCACTCACCGTCTGAAACGATTNCAATAGATTTACTGTAGCAATAGTTCCTTCCCCAAGCACTCACCGTCTGAAACGATTCTTTCGCTAGGCACTATTCATCACGTGAGACCTTTATCACGTGTTGTGGCTAGTCACACAGAAATAATCCTGAGTGTTAAATGGTCCAGAGTGCTTGAGATGGGTTAAATACACGAGTAAAAGGTTCTTGAATCAACTTTAAAAACTGATAGATTTTGACTACGCCAGGTCATAGAATGATCCGATTTTTCCCAGTCAAATGCAAACTGACACTGTCATGATGTCATCAATGACAAACTGCTGTCCAGCATAGTGCCACACATTAACAATTAACACATAATTACCACTGCAGTGATGTCCTCATCAGCAATATATTCAGCTGCCGTAGGAAATGCAGTATCCTCGCATGGTTAGAAAGATAGTTAAACACCATAACGGGGAACTCTTTCCAAGGGGGAAACCAAAAAACGCCATGGTTTTATTTGATGTGTGATTCATTCCGAATTTATTATCTGCGAAGGCATCATTACATGGACTTACGATCATCTTCTGGTGAATATTGTGATGATCTAACCTTAATTATTCTCGATATTACACAATTAAAATCAGTTGCTTAATGCTGTTTCGTATTTGATCCGCATATTATTTGTCAATCTGAATTATCGAAATAAAGCTCATTGACTTCATCACAATAGAAGCTTCACAAGAACCAACGTTGAAAAAGTCCAAGGGCCAATGCAGATATTTATTTTCATACAGCCCAGGGACAAGCTGATTGATATAAAATAAATACGGGACAGTACATTGAATTTAAACCATGAACGATAATGCGCCATTGTATATTTTTCTGGTACTCTGGAATGGCGGCAGTCGACGAGAGACCAACGGAAGGAATGTGATCTATCAATAAAAAGTGAAAGGTCGGTAGTCGCCCTAACTGGATTTAGTTCCTGTGGGCGGGGCTTGCAGTCATTCATTCATCAGCTCGTATGATATAACGAACATTTTATATAGTACGATTCAGTGACATTAGATTGTACTATCTTATTTGATATGATACATGCGGCCTGACGTTGTGTCAGGTTTAGCGTCTGGTGTGTTTCGTGCCGATCTTTTCCGTTTGCCTGGTTGGTATGTGGGACTCGCGTGGGTGTGACCGGTCGGCGGGAGATGCTTGCGAGTTCCTGCTTCTGGTGTGTCCAGAGCTCCGTGCTTGCTCGTTTGTACATGTATCTATTATAGATTATGCTATTCACGCAACAGTGTTGATCGTGGTAACTTGAAGAAATACATATGAAATGATAACACCTTTTTGATCAACAATAATTTATTTTCAGACTAGCTTACTACCCTAGCGGGTCTTCATCAGGTTTATAGCAAATCATAATTACAAGAGTATCATATGCAAGAGATTGTTTATAAACCTCTTGCATATGACATGATTTGCTTTATCTAAAGTAAATCATGTTTACAAGAGTAGCATATGCAAGATGTTTATAAACATCTTGTATATGTATACTCTTGTAAACATGATTTGCTTTTTACCTGATGAAGACCTGCTAAGGTAGTAAGCTAGTCTGAATGATCAAAAAGAAGGTGTTATCATGTATTTCTTCATTACAGAATTATGGGATTGCCAACTCTTTTTCCTAAGACATAACTTCAAACGTCGTGATTGATATTTTGTAAAATATGTTAAAATGAACATCCCTGCGCCTGAATTTAGAATTTGTGAACACACATTAAAACTAAAGTGCAAACAAAAAGCATCTGCCCAGGAACCAATAGTCAGCTATCCCCAAATATCAATAAATCCAAGGTCAAATCTGTCTACCCGTGATTCTTTACCAGATTTCAGATGAGGATTAATTACTTACTAAATAGATTTCAATGAAAGGTTAAAATTCACACGAATGCCAAACATTATCGAATTATAAAACTCCAGCAAACTGACATTTCAATTCCTCATTCAACCCAATCTCTTTCAATATACGTTCTACAAATTTAAAAGTATTATTGCCAGAAGTTGACACTTACGCATTTTCGGACACCTTAAGCCCTCTAAAGTTTAGCTGTACTGCGCTGAAAGAGTTATAAAAAGTTGACACCAACCATCTGGGGATAAAACGATTTGATGGATTACCGTGTGCTATTCCTTTGGGAAGCTATAATTGTCATTCATGTCCCCGTAAGCTTTTGATATTGAACAAGATTAAGGGTAATGGGGTCACAAACTAACCACTTGTGTTGTTTATTACAATATTGATGACAAAAAAATTCCTTGCAAACATACAACGTATATGTATTCGATGTTTCGCATATTTTTAAGAAATTTTTATTTAACCGTCTTCTCTTATCAAGGGGTCCATGGGCTACAATGCTCATTTAACAGTTCAATGAATTGAAAATACTTAAATCTACATGCACAGGGATGTTCGTACAATAAATGCTATAGTGATTATTGAAAATTCCTCCCTTAAATTCGATGTATCCCTAAGTACCATTTCCGGAAAAATTATAGATCTACTTTGGCATGCGCGGATGTAGAGGGGTGAGTGGGAGGGCGTTTGACTGGTGGTACATCATGTGCTGCAACATTGTCATAAAATCGTTGACTTTAATAGAGTTTGGACTGTCACTACACCGCTCATCATTAGAAATTGGCCGAAAATAAATGTGAACTGTCACATATCCGGTGGTGCAACCGTGGGCTACATCAATCAAGTCTCTTTGGATAGATCAGGTTCTCTGATTTGTATGGTGTAATTAGTAAAAAGCAGCGGAAGTGGAAGTTTGAACCGATGAATTGAACTCATCCACTGAGGAATCGGGCCCGAGGAATCCCCCCTCCCTCGCGATTTTGAGCTTTGGGTTTAAAATCAAACCTATTTACTTACCAAATTTTCACTCACACCCCTTGCAAAATATCCTGGATCAGCGCATGTTTGGGAAACGTATTTTATAATTTATATTCTGCTGAAATTAACACTATGAGGATGTAAAGGCAAAGATAACGAACAGAGATCAATCTCGTAAGTCCTAAACAGAATACAAAAACAAGAGTTGGGAAAACACGGACCCCTGGACAAACCAGAGGTGGGATCAGGAGCCTAGGAGGAGTAAGCATCCTCTGTTCACCGGTCACACCCGCCGTGATCCCATAGTCTTGATCAGGTAAACGGAATAATCCGTAGTCAAATCAGTGCGTGAAAAACGGCTTAAGAATGACTATGAAATAATGGCATGTCATACTGGCAAACTAATCCGTATTTATGAAATGCTGCATTTAAACGTGACTGTTGAAACCCTTGCAACAACAACTTATTTGTAAGTAGCCTGCCTCGATTTTAAAACCTGACCATACGCAGAACAAGCTCTTACGTATCGAATAAATTGAGAGACATACACACCATATGCAGGTGATGACGGAATATTGCTACATAAATATGGGAAGTTGATTCTGACAGTAAATTATATTTTTTAGATTACTAATAATGTCAACAAAAATGCCAGTCTTTCTTTCCAAAAAGGAGTGAATTGTTTTCATTTTTGCTTAATGTAGCAAACTCCAAAGTGACGCACTTGTGTGACTTCACAACCCCTAATTTCTGCAAATAGCAAAGTCCACAATCAATTGGAAGTGAGCATTCCCTAAACCAAGTGAGTTTCAGGGATTTTATTAAAAAAATTCTACATTGACCATTCTACAACCACCATATTCATAATCTAACTAGAGTTTTGTATGGCTATTTGGTCATGTTTATTGTACACAGAAGAGTTTTGAATTTTGCGCACTTGGTTTATGCAGTTTGCTAAGTAAATAAGTGATTTTGGAGAGCAGTGTGCTTCAAACTACTGTTATCTTACCAAAGACAGAAATTCTTCTTTTTGACCATTGTAATATCTCGTTTTGAATTCTTTCTAATTTAATCATTAAACATTCAATTTGTTCCATATTTTCAAGGTTTGCTGTATATATAATATCAAGAATTGTGAATGATTGTAGTCCAGCTGAGACCTGTATTGTCACACAATATTTCATTGGAACCAACTTTTGAACCAATCCAAATAGCCTTAGTTTTGTGTATATTGGGCTTTAATCCGGAAAATTTTGACAACCGGAAGAGCAAATCAAGTGCACTTTTAAAACTTTTGTGAACCATCTAAAAGCCGCACTGTATCATCAGCACACTGAAGTAAACAGACATATATTCCTTTTCTATCCTTATTTTCCTGATGTTTTTATTTTCTCTCAACAAGAGTCCCATAACTTCTACACAAAGATTGAAAAAATATGGAGAGACTGGGTCCCCTTGACGACAACCCCGTCCTATTGAGAACTCTGAAAAGATGCCATTCTGTAAAACACAAGAGTTTAGCCTTGTTATATAATACAGGAACCCATTATAGTAAGTGGACCATAATTAAAAACCTCAAGGTCTTGTACATAATTTTTTTTAGGAAACAGAGCCAAATGCCTTTTTAAAGTCAATAAGCAATATGATATCTGCTTTATGTTTTTTAAGAGTACAGTGAATAACATCATATTTAACACGAGTGTTTTCTCCAGTAAATCTGCCCTGCAGGAACTCCTTTTGGTCGCCATGAATTAAATAGTCGAACACTTGTTTAATTCTGTTTGCTATACAGGAGGAGGCAGTTTTATAAGAAACATTAAAAAGCGAAATTGGACGCCAATTTTTAAGAAATTCTCTTCATTCTGTATAAAATTGACATCATAGTTTACGAGTAGGTTTATGGGGGAAAAAACCTTCAGTTGAAGTAGTTGTAAAAAGGAGAAGTAACATACATACAGACGTAAAAATTTCACGATCTTTGGTGATTCACATATCATTGTAATAATCTTTATCAACATACATGTAGTTGAAGACTATACGAGCGGTCCTTCGGATGAGACCGGTAAAACCGAGGCCCTGCGTCGCAGCAGGTGTGGCACGATAAAGAGCCCTCCCTGCTCAAAGGCTCTGAGTGCCGAGTACTTTATAACGAGAATGTTTAGCGCAAACATATTTTAGCGCAATCAACAGTGAAAACTTTTTAGCGCAACAATACCACTTGGTCAATGAAAACGTTTTAGCGCAATCGTATGTCTGCGCTAAAGGCGTTGAAAAAAATATTGCGCTAAATATTCTCGTTTTACATTACGCTACAGGCCTAAATTGTGCTGCCCTTCACCGGCAATGGTGACGTCTCCATGAGGGAAATATTCTCGAGTGGGACGTAAAAACAATTACATAATCAATAAATATATTCTACATTAAAGAAACATGGACACGTTTTGAACTAAAAATGTGCAAATTTTAGATTGCCAATTTTGATGTTTAAAATGCTTAATCAATTATTTCTAGTGGTCAGCAAAAAATTGAACGTCAGCTGTTGAATTACAAGTAAGATACAGTGCTCACAAATCTTCGCTATGTAAACAAAGCTCGAGCCTTGTTTATGTTTACAAAAATATTGCTTCGTAGAAAATATCATGTTTAAAACAATATGAGATGTGAAAAACAATAGACACTGTTTAATTGTGTTTAGAATGAACTTTTAATTTGAAAAAAAACAACTCTGCTTTAAATGTAACGTTTAGTAGCATATTCAATATATGTAAGCAAAATCATGGCTCGTGCCTTGTTTACATAACAAAGAATTGTTAGTGCTGTATCTCACTTGGAAGTCAACAGATGACGTTAAAGTTTTCCCTGACCATTAGAAATACCTTAGTCAAGTGTTGTAAACATTAAAATTGGCAATCTAAAATTTGAACATTTTTAGTTCAAAACGTGTCCATGCCCCAACGTGCTTTGACCTTGGCTGGTAGTGTAGTGTTCATACCTAGTTCCAGTACTTTAACCCAAAAACTGTAAATAGTTCTGAAATTGTTTGAGGTCGGTCGCTAATAATCAAGTTTTCGTTGATGATCATTCGTCCCCTCCGAAAGGTTCTGTCGCCTGAAAATCTCTTGTGCCATTTTTAGATGAGTGTGCGGCATACCGCTAGTTGAAGACCTATTTCGTCACAATTCGTCGTGTTTTGTTACTGTTTAAATTTTTAATTTACTAGAATATAAATTGGCGAAGAAAACAATGTATTAAACGTAATCATAGTCCAAAAACATATATACATAATCGAGTGTAGGGCAACACGGACCTCCGACAAAAGCGAAGGCATGCAGAAAAACGTTTCTGTAAATTTCAGTGCTATTGAACGTCCATGTAACATCAGCCACCCCGCCATTTTTGAACGACCTTCGTCAAATAATGATCCTGTTGTAAAATGGTTAGGGGAAGGATTCTATTGTCAATTCAGAACTGATTTGAATTACGTCATTAACACGCGTTTACAAAAATAATAAATATGTTGTGTTTGACATCAACATGACGGTTTATTTTCCATATTGGGCAGTGGGAAAGATTAGAACAGAACTATAAACAATATATGTAACCTATACAGGAGGGAAAAAACAATATCGTTTTTCACCAAGTCCTAATCAGATAAGTTTAAGTAGCTGCGTAGACAAGAGAAATGGAATGGAAATAGCTATTGATTGGCTTAATTTGATATCCTAAGCTATTTAGGGTGCAAAGTGGTTATAACTGCCATATTTAGAAGATGCCAAGACGCAGTTCGATGCCGGGCTCTAAAATGAGTGATTACTCTTTTGACGTTGATTTATCGTGGAGTAGGGTATTTTTGAAGAGTTCTACAGTATACAAAAGTTCAAAAGTATTTAACTTTCTTTCATTGACGTGAAATTATCACCAAACGTGAAGTTCATTCTCCTGCTAATTAGTAAACGCAAAATCGCATAATTCATGTCAACAACGATGTTACGTATTTTAGATCTTTCAGATGATAATCAAAATCAAATGGACGCTCACCGCCTTCGCTGTGATTTTTTAAAAGTATATTTTGACAAGCGTCCGATAACAAATGTACAAGTTTGGTTTTTTTTATTATTCAACTAAAGTAATTATCATCAGTAAAATGATATGTGACATGTTAGTCAGTCCCATGATATTAACAATTAATGATAGTGTAATTTCTGTCATTTATGATATTGATAATGTATATCTCTATTTTTCTTAATTTTCGTTGCTTACAAACATTTAATTTTCGTTGCTTACAAACATTTATTTTAAGTCAATATATGATTGCAGTGAATAACTCTCAGCATTAAATACATTCCTGCTACAATAATTTCTACATTCATCTTTCGATTTATGTGACCGGTCAACAGGGGATGTTTACTCCTCCTAGGCACCTGATCCCACTCTGGTGGTGTGTCCAGGGGTCCGTGATTGCTCAACCCTTGTTTTTGTATTCTATTTAGGACTTACGAGATTGATCACTGTTCGTTGTCTTTGCCTTTACATGCTATGATTACATTTGATACTTTGTTACTTCGCCATTTTATATGCAACATTTTCTTATCCCAACGATGAATCCAAATATAAACATTTCATTCAATTAATACAATTTCATTTCTGAATTCTGCTAATTATTTCAGCCATGGTGAGATTGTATAATTAACGCGTTCTCAGAAAAGTCTGCTAATTAATCCCAGTTAATGTAGTCTTGATCATCAAAACGCTTCGACTCGTTGGCAAAACGTTTGGATAATCGAGACTACAGTTTATGTGTCGTTGTCAAGATAATGTTGAAATGCAGCTTTGATTTCATTCTTATCACAACAGATAGGTTTGATGGCAGGCTTGTGCGGAGTGAATTTTTGGAGCAACCTGTGAATGAAACTACAGTCTTGTTCGACATTCCGTCTTTTATTTATTCTGAGGAGTGGAGGGGCCTGTGATCTCCGTTAATCATACAAGTACCCCTTGGACAGAACGGCATTTTAACCAATGAGAATTAAGACAATTTTTACATCATACATTTTCTACCAATCACAATAGAAAGGAAGTGCTTAGTCCGGAGATTGTAAATCACTTCAACTATGTATACCGTCTTCCTTGGAATTGGAAGGTGGTAATCATACATATATTCTGCCTCACCTTTTTATAACAACTTTAATGTCTTCTTTTAAAAATCACAAGAGACAAGGAAAGAGCTAACTAATTCATTTTTTTTCCAAATCAGTAGAGTGTGTTTCAGTAAAATTCCAAACGTGATTCCACCTGCCATAAGCATCTAATTCCTAATTTTAGTTATTGCAGAACAACACAAGATTATTCTCGCATTTTGCACTGACCATGATCTTTGGTGAATAGAGTTATTACGTGGCAACTATGATTGCGAAACACTGTATTTGTCCACAAGATATATAGAGCTCTAATAATATTTATGACAAATACAACCAAAGTTTACAAGACTATTAAAGTCAACAGTAAAAATTTGACAGCTTTCACATACATAAGTTAAATTGTCAAGGAACAGTTTTAGTTTATGATGTTACAAGTTATATTGACAAGCGTGTACAAATTACTACAAGGTCAGTGCATCAAGAAACTCAACGACATTCAACTTGTAAAAAAAATGACTTGTTTACACATTACATAATATGTTGGCGACTTGTTTACATATTACATAATATGTTGACGGTCTTATCACACTACATCCTTCCGCGCTATATTTTCCTCTCGACCTACATTAAACAACTTCTTACGATCTTTTCACGCTTGATGAAACATCCGTCTGCATGGATCAAACATGACGCCATGTAAGTGGTTATGTGCGTTTCGTGGGTTGCGAAAGCGCCAAAATCTGAATGAAAAACGACCTTTATCTTCTCAAGTAAACAGGAACGTAGTATTACACTGACAAATGGACTTGTGAATGGAAAACTAATGATATATTGGCCTATATAAAACCCCCCAACAGGATCTGGGTAGATAAGCTTTTTGACGTTCTGTACAGATGACACCCGGTCAAATTCAAGGTCACATGGATAGGTAAACCGACTGCTCGCGCAGCAGTACTGGCAGTCTGATGGCGATGATTCAACACGCTGCAGACAAACGACAAGATAAAACCTATATCATACGTAACTTTAAACTGCAGTCTATATATATTTATCTAATAGGATAAAGTACGGTAACTTTCTGCAAAACTGCTTTTAAAAGAAACCCAACTACTGGAAACTTTTATCGATACATGTTGCAATGTTTATCACAAAGTTATCGTAATTGTATTGCATCACTCGGTTTTACTATAAAGCTTGTGGTAATTGCTTGTGGTAATTATTATTGACACTTTGTAGACAGTGACGTATCATCTTCTCTCAGGAATATCAAAACAACTAAGAGCATGTGAATTGCAGGATAACATGTCAAGATGTCACTAGTAAACTAAAGACAGGCGAGGATCCAGAGGGGCGTACAGGGGACAATGAAGGGGAAAGGGGTACACTTTCAACGTCAACACAATTCATATAATTATTCATACATGTATTTTTATTCAAGTTGTCGCAAGGAAGTTTATTGAATTTCATTAAATAAGTCTAAGACAAAACGGGAGTATATTAGCTTCTCCATCGCCAACTTCCCGTACTTATATAACAATATTTCATTATCACCTGCATGAAATGTTTATGTCTCTTAACAAATTTGATACGAAGAGCATGTGCTGCGTATGATCAACCTCTAAAACTGATGTAGACTACTGAAAAATTAGATGTTGTTACAGGGGTTGTGAACAACAGTTTCGTTCAGTTAGTATTTCGCAAATGCTATGGTTGCTAATATGATCTTGCAAATATAATATGTCATTAGGTCGACTTTTGTACATGCCATATTTCATACCGGTTATTAAGCCGTTCTTTCATACCGATTACAGGTTACTCTGATTGCCTGATCAAGACGGGGCTTTACGGCGGTGTGAGCGGTCAATAAGTGATGCGTATTCCTCTTAAGTGCCGGATTACATATCTGGTGTGTCAATGGATTCGTGCCCTGTCTTGATTTTGCATTCTTCATAAGGTGTATGAAACTGAACATTGTTCGTTGTCTTCATCTATTTCATTTAAAGAAAAATGGACGGAGGGTAGTAAAGAATTTTGTGATAATTAATAAATTTATATTGTCCCCCTGTTAATTTGAGAATGTGGGTTCTCTCGGTGTAGCGAGTGCTGAAGAAACGAATAGTACTGGTTAAATATACATGTATCAGTGTTCATCAAATAGCAAGTATAACAGAAGATCGTCACTGCCGATCCTTTTGTACTTAATTTGATGTTTTCTCTCTTTTCTCTGGATAACACATGAATGGTCATTTAAACATATTTGGCAAACATCCATAGCAATTATATCCTAGTGTTATATTTTCAACATTCTATATTCCTTGAAAAGACTTTACCATTAAAAATACAAGAAAATGGTTGGCGTTATAGAAAAAAGGTTTCAAATTGTTGTGTCATATAGCTGACAACACTTACACAAGGTTGTTTATGAAATTTTAATTACAAATACACAGACTTGTTAATGATATTTTAAAACACTTCCAAAAACTTGTTTATGATATTTTATTGCAATCACACAATCTTGTTTATGATTTATTATTACAATCACAAAAGCTTGTTTAGTGTCACTACAATCACGCAAGTTTGCTTATGATATTTTATTACAATTACACAAGCTTGCTTATATTTTATTGCAATTACACAGGCTTCTTTATGTTTCACTACAATCACACAAGCTTGTTTATGATATTTTATTACAATTACACAAAAGCGCTCTGCCCTATGCTATTATATTACAATACACAAGCGTGCCTATGATTATATTATTACAATTACACAAGCGTGCCTG
>CAJDSM010017838.1:0-27906 GCA_903981925.1 Ostrea lurida
TAGTCAGATTGCTTGGAGTATAAGTAGTATTTCCAGATGTTGAAGTTAACCCTATTTCATTTAAAAGACAGAACAGACTTTTACAAACAAAGACAATGTTGTTACTTGCTTTATCAGCTGAACTAGTACAACGTTTCAGTAGTCTATGTAACTCTTTTACCACTTCTGGCTCTTTAAAGACAGAGGGATAATACAGTAGTACGCATTTTCCCCGCGAAATGGTTAATACGGGATTTTAATAATTTCCGAATAGTTTTGATCCATTCAGACAAAGTGTCAAGCTCCTCTTCCTCAGATTTTCCAACGTCTGGCGTATTCCCACAGAATTCATGATAGTCATGAAATTATGTCGTCACTTAAATGAGCGAGGTTCTTTTAAAAAGGACTTAAGAACTCATTTGGACTATATTTATATCCCATAAATATATGACCAGCGGGACCATAATTAAATGAGGAAGAGGAAGATGTACACTTTGGAGGATTTTGTTGTAATTGTTCAATATCTAGGCACTGCAACGTCTGTATGTAATTAAATAACTTGGGTGCAATAGTGGAATTATATCTGTATGAAATACAAGGTGTGGATTTCATCTTAGAATAAGGCGGAATGCAGGACTGTTCATTTTGATTGTTGAGGATGCTGTTGATGTAGACAGCATCAATTCCTTTATTGTCAAATTTAAGATGTAGGAATCGGCGAGGTTTCTTGAGTTCACTGTCATCACTAATGCGCGGTGAGACAAAAAGTCTATAATAGGCAACATCCCCAATCCTATAATCAAGTCTGTATTCCGGTGTTGAAGAATCCAAGTAGGCCCTAGCTTTAGTTTTTTCTTGCAATTGATACAAAATTTTTAAAGGAACAGAGTAAAGTTTGGTGCGAATGTGATGTAGACCCAATGGATTATTCACGTATGGTAAAAGGGAGTCAAACGGAACATCGTGTATTATGGGTTTGTTGTACGAACGATGTCCATGACTACGTTTACGTCTAGGTGTATTGGTAAAAAGTCCCATCACATTCACATTGTTACACTGTGGGCTAATTCAAATTTTTAAGAGAAGGGCAAACGCGGACCCTTGGACAATCCAGAGGTGGGATCAGGTACCAAGGAGGAGTAAGCATACCCTGTCGATCAGTGACACCCACTGTGTCCCTATATAATGATCGGTAAACGGAATAATTCGTATTCAAAATCAGTTTGTGAGGAACGGTCTAACAATTTTTATTTGTTTATAAAATTTGTAATGGAAGCAGGCTACTTACAAAGAAGTTGTTGTTGCAGGGGGTTCAACAGTCATATTTAGAGTGTATTTCGCAATTTTTGTGGTCGCTATTACAATCTAGTTTGTCAGTACAACCTGCTATTTGGTCAAAGGCTGACGTGTTTCATGGCAATTGTTAGCCATTTTTATACTCCGTTCATCTGATCTAAACAATGGGCTCATGGCGGGCGTGACCGGTCGATAGGGGATGCTTACGACTCCTAGACGCCTGTCTTATCCCATCCCCGGTGTATCAAGGGGTCTGCGTTTGCCCGGGTCTTATTTTGTGTTCTGTTTTGGTATTACGAGATTGATCATTGTCCGTTATCTTCACCTTTTCATAAAATACGTCAGACAACATTTGACCCAATGACAGGTTAATCATATCATTATAACAGAAAGGTGAAGATAAAGGATCAATATCATATCTCCCATATGAAATGCAGAATTAAGAGTTTTGCAAACATGGACCCCTAGATATACCAGAGTGGGATCAGGTGCCTAAGAGTAAGCATCCCATGTCGACTGGTCACGCTCGTCGTGACCTTTTATCTCTATCAGGTGAACAGAGTAATCCGCAATCAAAATCAGTTTGTAAAGATCGGTCTAACAATTGCTATGAAACACGTCAGGCAACAGTTGACCCTATGATAAATCGTTATTATAGCGATAAAGAATTAGCGAAATGCTGACTTTTAACCAGACTGTTGAAATCCGTTATATAAACTTGTGTTAGTGTAGTTTGTCTCCATAAAGAAACTGATCATATGCAGTCTATCTCCATTTAAAAAATACCCTGATCATACGCAGAGCAAGCTCTCCTTTATCCTCAAATAAAACATAAGAAAGAAAGTACAATATCGATTATCAACAGAAAGAGGTCTTCCCAGATTAATAAGTGGTGTGGATGATGTTCGCAAGGTTGCACAAGTGTGTCGTTCTTTTCTGAACTCTTTAGTAATCGACATTAAAGAGGAACTGTAATGTTCACTAGTACTACTTGTATTCTTTACATATTAATGAAATTGATTGATTGATTATTTCTTGTTTTACGTCACACTCTCGAGAAAATTCACTCATATGGAGACGTCACCATTACCGGTGAAGGGCTATAAAATTTAGGCTTATGCTCGGCACTCAGGGCCTTTGAGCAGGGAGGGATCTTTTCCGTGACACACCTACTGGACACGGGACTTCGGTTTTTCCGATCTCATCCGAATGACCGCCCCATTCAGTCGCCTCTTACGACACGCAAGGGGATGCTGGGGACCTATTCTAACCCGGGGCCCCAAGGAATAATGAAATTGATAATACCTGGAATGATTTAATTCAAACATGTTTAGCTGACAAAATTTCAGTTTCACTCGCCTTTGAAACAAACGATCTGAAAATGTGGATTGATCAAACTAGTCAAGAGCGCATCAAACTGAGTATTGTGGAATTGCTGACTACAGTCGATGGTGTTTCAATGAAGTCAGACATCCATCTAAACCTCCGCACACTCTCAAGCGAAATGTCATCCTACCTACTGTTCTGCTACTTACACTGTTGATGAGAACAAACTCTTCTACAGAATTTGGTCTTATGTTCGGGGATGTTGCTGGTAAAGCTTTGCCAGACCTCCAAAGACTGTTCGTATTGACTTTGCAACAGGCTCTTATTACCCATTTAGATGAAGTCAATCAAAATCTACCCGAAGAAAAGTAATAAACCTTAGACTGGAAATGTTTCATGCAAAATGAATGAATAGGCCATTCCTTACACACTCTGTGTACCTGATCAAGATATAGAGCTCATGGCGAGTGTGACCGGTCAACAGGGGATGCTTACTCCTCCTAGGCACCTGATCCCACCTTTGGTGTGTCCAGGGGTCTGTGTTTGCCCAATTTTAAATTTGTATTCCTTATAGGACTTAAAAAGATTGATTACTGCTCGTTACTGAAATCATTTGTTAAAAAAATACAAAAACAAGATATTCTATTTTGTGAATTTGTTGATTTATTTTACTGCTATAATTATCAAATTAAATATTTATTTGATTTTTATTATTCATTATTTTTACCAGAAAGTCATCTAGGTGTTGCTATTTGTTTAATTTATTTATGAATGATAATGATGGGCCGTTCTTTATTCAATGATTTTGACGACACGATAACTCCGTTTACTAGTACCTGATCAATATACAGCGCTCACGGCGGGTGAAACCGGTCGAAAGGGGATGCTTACCTCTCCTAGGTACCTGATCCCACCTTTGGCGTGTCCAGGGGTCTGTGTTTGCCCATCTCTGTATTTCGTACATGTATTTCGTTGTTTATAGCGGGGTATCCCATCACAGTATCGCATTTCGTTGGATAGCATCCCTGCACCTGTTATTCTAATCGTGTATATGGGTAATTTTGGATTTCCCATTTCAGTTACCTCGACCTTCTATATCTAAACAGGAAAACTAGTACGAAAAATGATTTTGGTGTGTGATAACATCCATCTAATACGTTTGAAATCAAAAGTACCTTACTTTGTGAACTTCCCACTTGAAAATATCTTAACACAAGGTCCTATTCCTTCTAGTGTAAAAAATGTAACAAATCTTGTTCAACTTTCCCTTTGAGTGGCTTGGTGTTTTTCACGTACATGACCTTAAAATTAATGGGAACTAATATTCACTCCATTTAACATTCTCATTCTAGAGCAATTGGGTAAAATATGTCGAGAAAATTTGGAATTGGAATTACCTTGACCTTGGTCTGTAACCTTGAAAACTAATAATGACCAAGGAATCCATAAAGATAACGAACAGTGATCAATATCGCAAGTTCCAAATAGAATACAAATACAAGAGTTGTGCAAACATGGACCCCTGGACACACTAGAGGTGGGATCACGTGCTTAGGAGGAGTAAGCTTCATTCATGCTGTTCTGGCAAAAGAACTATGTCCTCTCTATTCTTCTTATTATTGTTATTATACCCCTCCACCGGTCGCGGTGGCTCAGTGGTAGAGCTCTCGTGATCGGGAGGTCGTGAGTTCGAGCCTCGCGCTCTGATCGACCGTGTCAAACCGAAGACTGCCTTTATCATTGACAGATCTTTGTTAATTTCATTTGACGTCTTTTAGACGACAAACCAAATAATGTGAGACAAACTTATTTTTAAAAATAAGTCCTGTCCAACTTTGAGTCACGTGCTACAAACAAATTAAAACATGGGTTAATAAAAAGTGTTGACTTTTTTTTTATTTTAATTAGGATAAGTATTAAATCCCTAAATTATTACGAACTTCTATATTTTTCTATGGTGTTCAAAAATTGTGATATATTCCCGTTCTCTATATAACAAAACATGTATATAAAGTTTCTCTCTGTTTTGGACATGACTGAGAAATCATGATCAAAAATTTAATTCATGCGATGAAATTTATTCATGTTACTTAGACAAAGAGAGTTTTAGCATCCAATTTCATTATTGATTGTAGCAAGTGGCCCTAAAGCTCTCGTGCAGGTTGCAAACTTTTCATAAAAGCAGTCGCGTACATTCATTTTGACACCCTTTCGTGAACGAAGTCAGATGTACTGAAAGACATTCCTTTCAAATATTTATCCTACGTATCAGGTACGTGAGACAAATATATCAATATCTGAACATGAAAGCTCGTACATTTTCTCATTGAAAATCTGAGCGAGAACATGAACTTCCGCCAATGAGAGAAAGGATTGATCAGGCTGTGGCACTGCTATAATGTCATGTATTTGCAATGTCATTCCGTAACAGCGCTAGTACTGATGTCGCAAGATTGCACCAAATTTTTATAGTATTTTGAGCGTTTTCATACCGCTTTAATTGGTGTTACTGATACCAAATCATCTCTAGAAATAGCACAAAGTTAATGAAAATTATGTTGGAAAAGTGACACGTAATTTTTTTATGCTGACATTTGTGATTTTTTATTTGGTTTGAAATATTTTTATAATCCATTGCTCCTTGTAATTGAGAGCCGAGTTTAGTACAAATATTTCACGTAGTATTGCAACAGTTTCATTTCAATCATATGTTTTCTTTTATACATCATCACTTGCAAGTTGTAAAAGCATCTATATGATACAAAAAGTTATTCAAACAACATCTGATATTGATAATTTACTAATTTTTCCCCTTCGTATTGATTCAAGTTTTGATGGGAACATACCACTCTTCTGTTTATATCAGATCTCCCTTCTGTTGAAAATAACATTGGTTGTGTTTTCGAGTTTCAGCCCATATTTTGGTATGATTTCAAATTACTTTACAGATCTCGAATAAACGAGAGCTAATGAAGAAATGCTGTATTTGTATAAGCATATATGCCATGCACACACCTGAACAGCATGCACTTTGGGAAAAAAATGACTGAAACAATTTGAAAACAGACTTGTAAAATTTAAGCTACTCACTCCAAAGGTCACAAGATTATGTCTGTCTTGTTTCCTTTAGTATGGAATAAAAAATATATCTCGGAACAGGAAATTAAAAGTTTCTTCTTTCTTCTTACATCTTGGAGGTCGAGTGTTTTGTTTGCCTTGTTTAGTTGTGTGTTTGTTTTGTGTTTATTTGCGTGTTTGTTTGTCTGCATTGAGCAGATTTAAAGATAGTCTGTCTCCTAACAGACCACTTTATACGCTAACCTGATGGCGGAGAGAAGGTAGCCCAGCCGTTACAAAGCTTTAGTTGGGGGTTGTTTTTCGTTAGAGAATTTATTTTCGATTACTAGTTTGATCTCTTTCCTTACCAATAATTTCATAACCTTTAGATTATCCACGAAGGAAGTTAATTCAAAGTGCAATAGCTGGAAATGCCATTTCATTCAGTGGGAAAGTTAATTTACTTGGAAGGAAGGGCAAAAGACTACACACAAGTTGCTCTGTGGATGCGTGTGCGATCCCGTGGATGTATGTGTATGTTTATTTTGATTTGTGGGTCAAAACATCTTTTAGATCGTACAGAAGACATGCTAGTGGCAGATGAAAAAGCACCCCACTCCCTGATATTCTTTATTCTATTGGGAAAAAAAACCACTTTAAAGGAGCAAAATTATTGCATTACAGGGTATTTGAAGATTTGATTGATAAATCTAAAATCCCATTTAATGAATGAATGATTAATGGGTTGTATCAGAACGTCGCTAGAGCTTATTAAACTTTTCTTTTTCACATTCAGTTAAACAATACTTAATATTTAAATGTCTTCAGGGTCTATAAATACATGGAGGGGCCTTACTATAGAAATTAACGTCAAATACATGAATGAAGACTATGTTCATTCTTGGATTGACTTGACCTATTTCGTGATTGCACTCAATTATATCGGTACGAAGTCATAAATTAGTGTGATATGGAACCTCCTATTGGGAACATGCCGAAAAAGAAAATATACAAACGAAAAGGTTTAACATTTTAATGATTTGCAGATCTTGCCGGAACTTTATGTCATCGCTTTAGCTATACATATGTTGTTGGTGCATATTGTAAATTTTTAATTCACCAGGTGGCATTAAAGTACTAAATTTACAACATGACGGTACGTTTAGTTGGTATGTGTTGATAAATACAAAATTTACAACATGACAACCACGTGTAGTTAGAGTATGTTATTGAATATTAAATTTACAACACGAGACTTACGTGCAGTTAG
The DNA here is from genome assembly GCA_903981925.1 of Ostrea lurida. Taxonomy (NCBI): domain Eukaryota; kingdom Metazoa; phylum Mollusca; class Bivalvia; order Ostreida; family Ostreidae; genus Ostrea; species Ostrea lurida. Next base: position 6,929 of record CAJDSM010017838.1, read on the forward strand.
TGGGTATTAGTGAATATTAAATTTACAACCTAAAAAGTGCTGTTAATGAATACCAGTTTTACAACATGACTACTATGTGTTGTTATTGAATGCCAAATTACAACATGACAACTGTTTGTTGTTATTGAATACCAAAATTTACAACTTGACAACTACGTGTTGTTGATGAATATCAATTACAACATGACCACTAATTCGTGTTGGGTTATTGGAAACCAAATTTACAACATGACAAACTACGTTGTTGTTATTGAAACCAAATTTACAACATGACAACTAATTGTGTATTGAAAACCAAATTTACAACATTGAATAACTAAGCAGGTTGGGGTAGGTTGGAATACCCCAAATGTAACAACTCGACAACTGCGGTTGTTAGTTGGAAGGGTACCAAATTTACTAACCATGACAGGACGTAAGGTGGGATTGTTATTGAATTACCAAATTACAACTTGACAACTACGTGTGGTGGTTAGATGGAAGTAGTCAATTTACACATGACAACTAATTGTTTGTTATTGAAAACCAAATTTTACAAAGGCAGGTGACAGAAGCTAACGTTGTTGTTTAATTGAAAACAAATTTACACATGACAACTAATGTTGATTATTGAAAACCAATTTACAACATGATAACTAGCATGTTTATTGATACCAAGGTGGTAGCAACTCGACAACTAATGTTTTAGTGTAATACCAAATTTTAAACATTGACAAACTACAGTGTTGTATTGAATACCAAATTTACAACTTGACAACTGCGTGTTGTTATTGAATACCACATTTACAACATGACAACTGCGTGTTGTTATTGAATACCAACAAGTGCGTGTAGTTAGTGGGTATTCGTGAATACTAAATTTACAGGACAACCACATATTGTAAATTTTGTATTTACTCCCATCCAGTAAATAATATGCCACAGTAAATTACAACAAAACAGCCATTAAATTTCTTTGAAAAGACGGAGAGTAAGGAAAGGTAATAGATAATACATTGGTTATCAATCAATCACAACGAAAATAGTTCTGTACACTGAAATGCCTGTATGACATACAACCAATTTTATTCACATAATTCTCGGAAATTTCTGTTTCCAATCAAGTTTAGGTAAATTTTATATTCCATAATTTATCACAAGAGTGAAGATAACGAACCGTGATCAATCTCAGAACACAACCTTAAGGCGCAGAACAAACACAGACCCCTGTACACACCAAGTGATTGATAGGTGTCGATTAAAGAGGAGTAAGCATTTCCTATTTACCGGTCACACCCATCTCTACCTACAAACTTTGCAGTATATAAAGCTGTTGCAAAAATTTTCTGATTAATAGCGACTTTAAAGTTATATTTAATTTAAGTATGTTTCTTTCTCTCTGTCGTTCATATTTGAAATCCCATCAAATGTATATATGTTCAAGAATAAACAAACGACATTTACTCTATTATTTATTTTTTAAGAAAGATCTTGTTGGGCGCCATCGTTGTGTTTTAGATGTTTCCCTTAGGAACAGTCCAAGAAGTTGCAATTGCAGACGACCGGATTCTGAAATGAACGTTCGTTTGTCATGGATTCCAGGGATTAAGACAAAGACGAGGGTAATTGGCAAACCACCTTGAATACAGAAGTCGAAACTTAAAAAGTATTCAACTGACAATTTATACATCTATAAAGATTTATCATTTTACAACAGCTGAAATGATAAGCGACAAATAAAACAATTTCCATTGAATTCACTGCTTCAAAGTTCAAGTTGGAAGATCACTAACACCAACGCATTCCACTAAAGTGTAGATACATTCAATGACCTTGGCATGAAGGTCAACTACTTAGTTATTGGTATAAGACCATTATTAAAAAAATTAAATATCTTTTTTTGAGATGTGAATTAAAAGAAAACGCAACTCTTTACTATCGTAAAGGCCAAGGTCATTTATAGTTTAATCAAACACTGTACCGCAGCTAATTAAAACTGTTATACAATACTAAATGTGCAATTCAGCTCATTGCATCGGTGATAATGTCCTCTACATTTCTACCTGTAATTTCGGCGATTCAGATACTCCTGGCTGTGGATTTTCCCATGCATTCTATAAGGAGAATTGGGTAAAGTTGCGTACATAGTGCATGTTTTCAGGGGTTTTAGTTGCAGAGCATAAGCAGTACACCAGGTGTCTCCAAACCTGGCAGGTGACAAAAAACAATGATCCTAGTATTAAAACCGTTACATAAGAAATTCTTACGGTGTTGTATTGCAGTCAATTGGATAAGGAGCATGGGTGTGTCTAATCTTTGGGGGAAAACTTTGGCAGAAACAGAGGATTAAACTATACGAATGATTGAACTGTTTCTTTAAAGTTACTTACCCTAGCAAAAGAAGAAAGAAACAAGGTCGACAATCAATAGTGAGTTTTAATAACCTGATTTGGAATACGGTCACTATTAGCATTTTATGTTTTGAACTCGACAGAAAAGGTAGAAAGAATAAAACGGGCTCAAACAGTGCTCGGATTCTTATTTCATAATGAATATCGATCATTATCTTTAATTATTACACATTGCTCTTATACATTTTAATGTTATATTTTATTATTGAAATCTATATTCTACACGCGTGTGTGTTATCTTCCCTGGTTCATAACATCTTTCACAATAATAATCCAACCTTGATTTGGCCGAGGTACATTCATTAGAATAAATATTCGTTTGATAAGAAAATCACGACAGCGTGTACCCAGCGAAAAATATCGTAAAAAGCGCGCCAGACGTTTCACTTCGCGTCGAACCGATATTTCTGTTACCCTTTTCATACGAACCATTGAGGAACCTTTAACAATTATCGTATATATAGGGAAAATTCAATATTTATTATGCGATCTTTAAAAAACACAACAATAAAGCTTTAACTGTGATTTTTATCGTAAAGCGAATTCATTGACAATCCTGTGATCGCGTGATTGACAGGCTTAGCTCCGCCCCCGAATTGGCCTCTTCGGTGGTTTATAAAGTATAAGCATTTTGACTATACCACGATAAAAAAGCGGTGCGATATTCAACACAATGTTACCAAAGAAGGAAAATGAATTTTACTGGGATAATCGAAGTGGAGAAAATGTGCTAAAATATTTCTACTAGATGCATTTAAAACTTCAGTTGGAAATATAATGTGGTGAACCAATGTGAGCTTAAATGCAGGTAACTTTCGAATTCCATGCACCATGCGCATACTGCGACTAGACTCTGTAGTCTTTGTGATTTGTGCATTTGTAAGTGTTTTTAAATGCATATTCAGTTTCTCAGATCTATCAAATAAGGATTCTAATAATATCGATGCAATGGATCATAATTCATTGAACTCAACTGAAAGGACCAAAACAGAGAAATACATGTACTTCAAACAAATTTACCCACATGCAGGTAAGGGCATAATTAGACTGCAGATATAATGTGTTCTGCACTCCAAATTTATTTAAGTTAAATATCGATGTTTACTTAACTTTATTTATAATTCAATTTATAAGATTAAGCAAATGAAAACCCCTTACGCTTGGTGTATTGTCTGTGGGATTTTAATAGCGGGAGTAGTTCGCTGAGAGTTTCCGAAACACCCATTCACCGACAGAACCAAAGAAGAGTTTAAAATACTTTGGAAATAAAATCATACTTTCAGCATTTGGTATTTTTTTTATTAATAATATAACTAAAACACACACTTATACTGTCCAAAAAGCAGCTGATTCTCGCAAACGATAGGTGACTGTGCATTGAAGCAATTAATAAGTAAAAAAAAAGTGATTGATATCGCTGTGAATTTGCATAATGTTAATGCTACGTTGAAAATGTATTTTATGTGAAGAAATAAATAAAAGGGTTTCGCGGACGTTCCCGAGCTATCGCTAGGTCTCTTTACCTGAGCTTCATTCAGATGTACAAGACCTCATTCATCAGATAAAAATGATATAACACCTAGCCGTACGCTGTCAATATGTACTAGCACCAAACCAACTACAAGCAGTTTTCCTACGTTCTGAGGTTAGGCCGACTGTGAATATTTCCTGGATTTCTAAAACTCCCTAAAAGGAAACCCCAACTTCATAAAAATATCTCCATATATGTGACATATTTGAATGTCATATTTGAGTGTCATATTTTGCCCCCCAACACTCGTCGACGGGAGGTGATTGGAGAGGGGACTCAGTCGGTGAGGGGACGTTAGGAGACAGTGTGATATTGTGCGCCTGTCTGGGGGGAAACCACGCGTGGCACTAAAGCGATGAAAGAGTACCCCGTATTAGCATTCCGCTGAAAGCAGCTAATCCGGCGTGCAATAACATAATAAACCCCTTTACAAGAGCATCCTGTAGATAACGTTTGCTAACGCCACGGTCCCGTGTTGTATCTCGTTTGTAAAAAAAAAATATTTAAGGCAGCACCTTTTCATTCGTGTTAAAAAAGTTTGCATCTTGTGTGCAGCCTTATTCTTTTCAAGTGCAAATTGCCTACCGATTGGTAAAAGAGAAATTTTCATAAAACTCTTGTTAATATGCACAGCATTGTTGTATATGGAAGAAGGGGGGAAAAGAATGAAATTGAGGCTAAATTTCAAATGGAACCTGACCAAATCCGTTTCGTTGTCGTACAGTGACGTATTACAAGTCTTAGAACGTTATGGGACGCTGTACAACCTTAATGATTTTACACATCAGCGCCCCATCAGCGTGATGTCGGGTGTGATCCTCTTATTTTTATGAATCTCTATATAACAAACCAAGACAATGCTGTCCTGCCTAGGATAGGCCCTATCCTTTCCCGCTTTGACCTACTTAAAATGAAAAAAAGAATAGCTTCAAAGGGACGCCCTGTCTAAACGCTTTTATTTCCATTTATTCAATATTGAGAAGAGTATACAGAACTTAATTGATTATCTTTATGACCAAAAGATCGCCACATTTTTCATCCAAGCATTTTATTTTTCAAGTTTGAATTTAAACTCTTTTAAACACCTGTTCATTTTTGCAGGTTAACGTGAAAAACTGCAAACCTGTCATACGAAAGTTCTAAGCCTTACTAAAACATTATGTTTACCATTCAGGAGTGTTCGATATACATATCTGTCTTCTAAGTCTGTATGGTAGCATAAGATTGATCTCGATCGTCTATCAAGTCTACGGACTTTCTAGCACCGTGGTTCAAAACGACGAAAATGATATGTTTAATCTATTAAACCCGACAAAACCCGATACAGTGTTATCGAGACGAAAAAAGTCAAATCTACCCTAGTTAGAAAGTTTCATTGATAACACTTATGACTCATTCATGTTTTTAAAAACCGCAGTTTTATTTATTACTGTAAATATTGTCTATTTGACCTTAAACGGTTAATCCGCATAGACTTCTCGTATAAACGCCAAACAGTGCGCCGATTAAAACGCTTCTTTAAATTTGTGGTTTTAATAAAAACTTACAGATGTTTAATCAATCTATCTTAACTTGCAATCTGATAAAAGTTCGCCCAGTAAATCTTTCATTTCTTAATAACCTTCTTCAGCAAGTAGCACACTTTCGTCAACCTAAATGATTGTTTCTTATTAGCAGGAAGTCAATGCATGATTTGCACCGCTACCACGTCTCTGATAAATGTAGTCATTATAAGTATTAGATCGATTCATCAAAATTCGATTGATTTTCAAAATTCCTACAAGAAAACTATGATATTGAATTCTGTTCGCCAAATCGTGACATCGTAGAACAATCCCATGTTCACAAATCAAAATGATTCACCTATGTTGTTATCTGTTTTAGAGGTTAGCATTCCAATCCATAATCTTTATATGGAGGACATACAGATACACACACAGACATAGTTGAAACTTTAATTCCCTGATGACCTCCGAAAAGTGATCCATAGTTTTGCCACCCGGCCAAACCAGGATCCCTGTTCCATCTGGAAAGAGAGTACCAAACACCCTGACCTGTGACCCGGACGCAGTTGACCCAAGATTGAGCAGACGTGTTGCGTGATTGGCTAATATTATTTGGAATTGAAAGAAATGTTATCAAAGTTTAAGTTAATTGTCGGGAAAAAAAATTATTGCACAAAATCGAGAAAGGCCATGGTAGGGGTGTATTTGAAATGAAGGGTGTAATTCACTGCAGATCTTGTACAAATATGACCAATAAACGTCACGGGACCCTATCGTTTTATTAGCACTTGGAATGAACTTTCAAAATAATGTTGGTGGTCATTTGTCTAAAATCAGCATGGTTAATTAGTGAGAGGGCCAAAGGTTAGCATTGAGGTCTATAGGAAATGAATTGGTACTCTTTTCCCATCTTCGGTATTCCATCTTGGACACTTCCCATATGGAACATTATTGTCTATAACCTTTTACCTTGGTCACCGCGTTTTACGTACTATTTCAACCAGGTTAAATTAATCATGGACCTGTTCATTACCTGTTACGCTAAACTTGGTGCTAAATATAGGATTTTATCTTGTGAAAATCATTTCTGTCCAAACAAAAGATTGCATTTGGTTGCATATCATTTTTTTTTTCTTCAACATTTTTTTGGAATGCCTATCCCGATAACATCAAAGTCGCTGAACAGATTGTCCGTTTTCAGTAACGCCCATATGGTGGAGACGAGACCTGCAAGCACCCCATCGTGCCTGGCAACTGAATGTAATTGTTTTCAATGAAAGAAAAGCACCCAGCGCGTGGCCAAGCGAAGTTTCAGAGTAGTCTTAGATTTCCATCTTGCCGATAAGTTCAGCATTCATAAAAAGAAGATTTTCCACTCAACAGACGTGACCATCAGATTATGTATAGTTACATGAAAACTGAAGAATTCCTTTGTAAAATCAATAAGATTTCTTTGAACTGAGCAGACCCGTTTCATGTTTAGTGTTACTCTTCAATCTGGTCATACCCCAAATAGCATCTTTTTCATTCATATATTTCCAACAGCATTTTTCACAATCGCTCACTGTCGAAAGGATCTTTAAAGGATGCATGTATAACTAAGAAATGGATACCTACAAATGTTAAAGACGAATTCAAGGCAATATTCGCTTAATCGAACGTATTTTCAAAGAGAACCAACAGTATGACCTCATTGGCAATATTCGTTTGGACATAGTCCACTTTGGTTTCAGCGTATCCCCCACTCCTCGGAATAAAAAAAAATAACACAAAAAAATCAATGAAAAATGGTTGTCCCTTCTCAACTTCCGTACCCTCTTCACCACTCCTAACGGGTCTGTAGTTTCGTATACAAGTATAGCTTTTTAACAAAGTTTTGCGTCTTTAGGAACAAACTTATACAGTAATCTGATATATATACAAAAAGGCGAAGTTAACATTGTGTCAAACGTAATCATAATCCAAAAAAAACATATACAAAATCGAGTGTAGGGCAACATCATATGCTTTAAGCATTCGTATTTTATTTTTCAAATGACCACATTATCAAACTTTTCTTAAATGGTAATCTCATTTAAATCAAGAGTTTCTTAAAACATCTGTTAGAAACTACGGCAATACTTTTTCTAGTATGAACTTTAGGACTTACGAAATTGATCACTGTTCGTTATATTTGCCTTTACATAGACACGATATTTGTAATGAAATAACAGACAGTGTTTCTTTAGAGTGAAAAGTAGATGGTCAGTGTGTAACTTAATAAAATGATATTTATTTGAATCAAAATGTAAATACATACATGTATATACAGTATATATACTAAATAGCAAATTTTCTCGAGGAAAAAAAAAATGTTTGCGCGAAAAACCCCATTTCTGTTATCTATGAAATAAAAACTTTTTAAAAATATCAAGAACGTTTCTATGTGCGTTACAATGAAGAAAAAAATTTCATATAAATTTTCCTTCACTTCGTTTAATCTTGTGAACTTGTTAAGTCGTACGTAAATTAGATTAACAGCAAATTATCTCCCTTGTGGTGAGTAGAATTTCAACCAATGAAATAAATAAGAAATTTCACATCGTGGATTTTCTACCAATCACAAAGGAAAGGAAGTGTATTGTCAGAATACTGTAAAATGTATACCGTCTTCCAAGGAAGACGATAATGGTAATGATTCACAACTAAATGTATCGTTTCCTTGGTAATCATTTATTATACTTCAAAGATTTTCAAGATATAAAATGGCGAAGTAACAATGTATCAAACGTAATCATAGTCCAAAAAACACATACAAAATCGAGTGTAGGGCAACACGGACCTTCGACAAAAGCGAAGGCAGGGTCAGGTGCCATGGAGGAGTAAGCATCCTCTGCTGACCGGTCACACCCGCCGTGAGCCTGTAGTCGAAACAAAGTAAACAGGGTTACCCGTCGTCAAATCTAGTATGAAAATGACAGTCTAACAAAGGGTGGAGACACAGTTGTAATATTGAGTTTCGTTATATACTAACGGTTTACTTATCAAATTTTATTGGCATAATTAAACACATTGCCAATATGATATCAATGAAATATTTCTTGAATAACATCTAACTGATATCTTATTTTTATTTTGGGGCATCAATCTTGAAGGTAAACTAATGACTGTTTCACACACTTGTATATACACTTGTATACGTTTTAAACCATTGCTAGTTGATATCAATGCATACGTAAATCTTTTCGAGAAGAACTGTCTGTAGTTTGATTTTGTTTTACAATAGTCTCAACGTTTTAAAAAATCAATTACTCTCAAAATAAAATATCGAACAGCTAAACATTCTTTGAAAGGTTACCTTTATTTTTAAATGTTTCACAAATCCGTTTAGATACCTGCACTTCTAAGTATAAGCTGTAGCTGAAAATCCATGATAAAAATATCATGAATGTACTTATACCCACCCAAGCTGATTTACACAACAATGGAGAGAGAATATATTACGACATACTATTGAGCACGGGTTTTTTTTCCTTCAAAATTTACATATTATTAACTTTCATCATACGCCATTTAGTGCTTAAAGAAACACGAGTTATACTAGTTTACAAAATGAAGAAAATTCTCGATTAATAAAAAAGTTTAAAAGAAACAATTTATAACTCTTTGAGTCTCGTCATTCTTGTTAGATTTTGTCTTCTTCTTATTATTTATTTATTTGTAAACTAACAGACCTTCTTTAATAGTGTAATTTGGTCTTCAATACAAAGAACCAAATTATTGGTATAATTTACCACGCTCATGTAAATACCCCCGCTAATACAGGCCAACAATTAACATTTTCTGCACTACGAGTATTTAGCGTCCGATAATAAAATTTCTTTCAACTGGCCAATACTAACTAATTTCTACCCAGTTTAGTTTCAAAAAGCATTTCTTTCCACTAGCCATTTTGCTACGCTGTTTGGTGTCAAATAGTAAAAATGGGTCTTATGTATTAATGTTGCAAATCTTTGATTTTTTCCCATCAAAATCTGCCTTTAAACGTAAACATATTTGACAATTTTCACGGTGAACGCAACTATGTGATTTCATATGCCGAAACAAGGGTAATGAAGACTGAATTTCAGAAGAATTGACGAATATTTAAATTTCAGGGCCAAAACTGTTAGATCCGTGTCTATTTCATTCAGCGCTAGAGAGAGTGAATGCTGAATTGGCGCGTCCTTTCGTCCCCACTCTTTACACTCAAGTGGGCTCGTTCTGCTCTTGAAATGGGAATATTTGATAAATGCCAACAATGAATGGACTGCTGACAGATCAAGTGGCTATATGGGCCTTTTTTCTAGATATCCTGAATGTAGTTCTGTCTTCATACCCAACGTCCTGCACTCACCAAAAGAATTAAAAGCGTTAGCGAATCTCATAAAACTTTCATTCAATACATTGAAATTTACATAGATATACCATTTACTGCAATGTTCCTCGGACATTTATCGAATTTGGAGACAGCATGAAGAAAAAAAGTGTCATTAAATGTATATTTCAAAAGGAGGCAATTTACAAGTTGAGTTGACCTTAAATCCATCCAGAATTACTATACCGTTATATGAACAATATTGGCTGATTTGTGTAGTTAGAGGTAGTAACAGCAACATGGCCACCGTAGAGCTAGTAACAGTAACATGGCCACCGTAGAGCAGGAGGGACTATTTCGAATGAAAAGCAGAAAGTTTATACTACTCCCTTTTCTACGTAAAACTACCAAAAAATTGAATGTACATTAAACATGTGTCAACATACACCAACAACACGAAATTGTTGCTCTCAGGCTAGAAGTACGTATGTCCATTGATGGGCTAACATCCGAGTCATGTTAGACAAGCGTCGGCACCATCAGACTACATGCAGGGTCACGTGACTCAAAACGATGGCGTCGCTTGATACACGACCCCTTCCTGACATATTACAACATAATATTTAATTCGTCAAAACACTTTCTCTCTGCTATTCATCTCTCATTCTAAAATTAGCTCTCTGCTTAAAAATGGGTGATTGATCTTAAATTAGATAAAAACTATTTGAAACTGAACTGATCTGAAATTAGGTATAATTATTTTTCCAAAGAATACCTCGTATTATCGTAGTCAATATTGACATAGCTTTTATATCATTACCAGTCATCGTGAAGCCGCCAATTGATGTATGGTTATTGAATCATCAGGTGTTGCAGCATCAAAGGGGTATGCAATCTCTTAAATAGATTAATCGTTTGTTTTAATTGCTAAAATGGTAGTGATTCATAAAATTTCTTCACTTGAAGTACCCATATCAAGCTTTATCGAGCTACTCGGGGACTGGCTGGCGTAAGCGTGTTCAATATTCTCGTAATAATCATGATAAAGAAGCACCTTTCGTATTGGATGGATTACAGCCATTTCGTTGATGAAATAATTGTAATTAAGGGCCTATAGAAGGAAACAGGAAATCTCAGATGTGTATTGGTGCATCTTCTATGGGTGTTTACAATAGTGAAAACGATGACGAATTGGTCGTGATTCACTATCTTGCTCTTTTTAAAACTTCATTAATTTGCCAACACAACTAAAGCAGCCATTGTGATTCATATTGAATTTACTTAACCGTAAACAAAATTGCAGCCAACTTCGAAAAGTACCTAAGTTTATTTATCATTCTTTTGCATAAATAGCAAAGAGATTCGAGTCTTTCAAACTGAATATTCATGTTCTATTGAAATGGGTTGTTTTGACAAAACAAGTTAGAGTTGCAGTGAGTGCGAAAGTAAAGGTTCTGTACGGAGATTCGTGTATTTTAGTTCACACTTTTGAAAACCAATTTTGAATTGTTATAGTTATTGTAATGGGTCACTTGGGGTAGTACAGCGATAATACGTCTGTACTCTTTACTGAATTTCGTGAAGCAGTGCGATTTAAAGTGCTTCCGTGCATCGATACTTCATCTTTTTAAATGACACTTTTACGGATTGTGCTAGGTCGTAAAAAGTTGCATCATCTGTTTTCATCGAGACCATATAATTGTTTCTATGGTCTGATTGTATCCGTCTTTATTGGTGTGAATCCGCATGCATCGCCTGTTTTCTCCACTCCTAACTTGTAAACGAATTAAAACACATTTGATGTAAAAGGTATTGTGACGTCATGGCTCCTCGCGCGGTAGATTTTTCTTGAAACCACGGAAATACTGTACACTTGTAAATTTATTTACAGCAGCCTCTCTCTATGTAGTATTTTTTTGTAACGAAAGGTGCTTACTTACGTCAAGCTTGAAAAACACCTGAAGAGGCCAAAACATTTTCATCCCTAGGAATTAGGTCAAGTGGCTAGTATCATACGCAGCGCTGCGGCCATGTTTATATCAATACAGTTAAAGAGTGTCAACGCTCATTGTCGGTGTTGACTATAAGAACTTAAATGGCGGTAAACAGGTAGTTGTTTTGTGGTTTTACAACATTGATTGACGAAAGATATGCCATGTCACACTGCGAGAAGTGAGTGTTCAAGATTCTCTAATACATAGGTAGCCAAGTGTCAACCGGCCATTTGGTCGGTATCCCATAGCTTGGCCAGCTGGACGGGCTTTGTCCGTGTTTCATCTTAGCGCGTGTCTTCCTCGTTTTGACACGAATAAATGTAGATGTGGACAAATATATGGGTGTTATAGAGTAATTTTTCAAACTCCAAATAGTATACAGCTGCGAATGGAATAGCTGAAAGGATTTGGTCTCCCGACAATTTTGGAAGGATATTAACCTTAATGGGCTTATGTACCCAGCTTTCATAAAGAACATCCACATACTACAGTTTGTCGATCTCGCTATCGCGTCAATATGGTTTCTCTTTTGTCAAGAAAAAAATCCTTTTGTCATCCACTGTATTTTCCATCATCCACTTTTGCGAGTTGTTTAGCAACCATCCCCACCCTTGAAATAATGTTAAGAAAATCAAAGAAAACTAAAAATGAATTTCACGTTTCCCATGCATCTCGTCGCTCGTCTAAATGACTTCCGGGTTTTATTTTCAGATTCTGCAAGCTATAATTTGCTTCTAGTTAGTTCATCAATCACACTTTGCAAAAACTGCGCAGATTATTGGAATTTTTTAACTATTTATAACGCAGATAGAGAAAAGAAAGAAAGAAATATCATTGATTGATACATAAGGGGCCCAGTTATTGCATACTAGCAACGTCTTTCAAACGTTTTCTCCGATAGAAAACTTGTGTGAGAAGGGGAGTACGGTGTGCACATGTACTTTACAAATCCTTTCCATTGACTAGGATGGGCGCTATCTATGTCTTGGTCGGAGTGAATGTTGACAGAGTATTTCGTGTCTAGATACGCTCTCTGTATAACTTATTTTATCCTTTATATATTTCTACGTAAAGGGTTTTTAAAGATGGACATTTTTTATTCAAAATGGGCAGATAGTGAATAAAGTACGTTTATGATCTGATAGGACAATCCGTCAAAGGCTGCATTTTTTTTTTAAATATTACAAAGCAACCCCCGTTTTTCAATCAACGATCGCAAGAATCGATACGAGTGTACGTTTCCTCATTAACGTGATAGGTAATTACAATGTGCTACATCAATTAGTAGAGTTTGCGCAATTCACGGAAGCGAGGGTGGATAAGAATGAAAATTATCCTAATGGAATAATTAGCCATTCAAGGATGTACAGCATTCGATACACGCATCCTATAAAGAATGAGCTCTATGAACTAAATCCACGGCGACCTTTAGCAGAATTAACCATCGTATATTTTGTACAAAAAAGCGAACAAAGGAGGTACATTGTAGTATTGACTTTTCCGCCAGGGCTACATTGTCTTTAATGCCTTCTTCGTCCCTGCCCCAATCAGGAACGATGGTGTCCCACGCAAATTTTCCTGCTACATTTATGATCTATTAACTCTACATCAAGAGAATCGGGACCTTGGATGAGAAATTACCGCCTAAAAGGCCCCGTGTCGTAAAGCGGCGAGGTGCTATCGGTGTACTAAACTGGTGAAAAACAAGGTAACAATGCCAATAATAAATCGCTGGGACTGCTTCTTTGTAGATTTATGGAGAAATCGACCTTCCAATGGGTCACCGATGCTTACATTAATTCCTTGTCCCAGACGAATTTCTGGATCAAATAATGGCAAGTGCAATTTGTCAGCGCTTTATAATTTGAAATATGTTCTCTGTTTTTGTAATGTTTGCAACTCTGGAGAGGCGTATGGTTGGTTGATGTGTAAACTGAATCATTAAGACCGCAATACGGCCCCAGGATGTCAAAACGGATGTCGGACTACGGGCAACGTCACGTCAGTCCCCAAAGCTTTGGGAACAACTCTCAAACGTGTCAATATTGCATTCATTATTCGCCTCTTTATTCTGTCTAAACATTTCCGATTAAAGCTATCCTTGAATTTATTTTGACATAATTAGGGCATGTTTAACACAAATTTGTGTCCAATCGATATCACGACTTGTCCCTTGTATATACTTGAAGTTCAACAACTATGTAAATTTGCGTGTTAGTACTGCCTTTGTTTACTTTTTGAAAGTACGACACATTACACCTTAGTATACAACCCCTTCCTTATGCAATTGGCATGTAGAACTTTTGAATGTCCCAATTCTATCTCAATGATTCAGACAGCCATGTTGCAATGCAACCTATTTTTGGGGACAAACTTGGTTTCAAACTACTTCGATTACTAAGTATACGAAGCTTATTAAAGCATGATCAAAGATATCTATGTATTTATGTAAAACATCGAGATTATTGATTAGGGGAAAAAATTGTCTCTGCTAGTTATGAACAAAAAACTTGTCAATCACTATATTCTTTATCATTGACAGACTACAATCTCTTGTGCCTTTGTTTCTATCAATCACTCTTTCGTTTAACCACTGTGTAGTAATTCGGGAAGCACTGTTTTACCAATCCATTCATAATGTGGCGTTCATTCATGAAATGACATAGCATGTATACAGGTGAGATCCCGTGACTCATCCCGCGCTGGTAACATCAAGGAGCTGCACACTGAAGGTCGATGGGACTCAAAGTAAACCATATGTTTGTCTTGAAGTCTGTTTGGATAAGAACTATGTCAATATACTTGTGGTCGATCAAGAAAAAAGATATCTTTATTTGGGTTTATAATTTCTGACTGGGAAAATACGTAAGCTTTTGTAAACCTTGTATCAAGACGCGAGTAAAATTTCATCCGTTTGAAACATCATTTAATTCTCGTCAAAACATAGGTATGTAGACTAAAGATTTTGCATCGTATCTTCTGTACACGAAAACTGAGATTCGGGGTCACCGGAGAAAATTATCGACTCGTGTCTTTAGTTTTTGACTTTGCAGGGATTAGTGAATGGACAAGGTGGGAAAGGCACATACAAATCCCAGTTTGTTTAGCCCCACCTGTGCAGCTGAATTGACATAGATACCGAGTCATGCCAGGTGATAACCTGCTTCAGGTCTAGATATATGTGTTTAGCAATTATAAAATCTGTAAACCCTAGATAACATTAACTTGTGTATTTTCAAAGATAATAGTCTCGGTTTTGTAGGTCAGACCCTAGTCCATACATACTATAAATATGTTGACATGCCGCCATAAAAATCAGGTAAAACAGTCTTAGATGATCGTAAATTCATTACATTTAGACGCTGATCAAAAGTCCTCGTCGGATAAACCCAATATGGTGTACGATTTTGTGTTTGGCACCAAGCCTCGTTTTAAAAGAGAAGTTGCTCCAAATGTCGATGTTGGACAGTAAATTGTTAATTGATATACCCAAATTGACGTCACCAGCTTGTGACTAGTTTAACCTCTATGTAACATTTAGTTCGTTTAATCGTTTAAATATTACATGAAATAATGAATGGAAGGTAATAAATGCAAGGAACCAATCAGCGAGCTTTAATTACTAGACGTTCACAATGCGGAGAATTTAATGTCTCAAAATAAGTGGGTACTCTTTCTTATTACGTCATTACTTGAAGTATACATTTGCCTTGGTATACAAATTTTTGACAAACATCTGTCATTTTCAACCTTTAAACGAGAAAAACTTGATTTTTATTCAAATCCCATGCTCTAATATCAAAGCGTTGCATTGTTATTGCTGTCAAATACAAATTTGTCAATTTTACCGAGCAGATTATCATCCGTTCTTTTGTGGTCTTTGTATAAACCTTTCGATTGTTCAAATTTGTTTCGATGAGTCTCTCTACACGTGAAAGGAACTCTCCTTTTTATATCGTATGAGACTAAGCGAAGTATTCACTTNGGTTTCTCTACACGTGAAAGGAACTCTCCTTTTCTGTATCGTATGAGACTAAGCGAAGTATTCACTTATCCGGATAAATGAATGCTACATATGTACCTTTAGATTTTGTTGTTGGGCGACGCTCAATTCAAATTGAAACTTTAAGTGTTTTTGCATCAAGTATTCAGATAGCATATGTACGTCTGAGCATCTTTTTTTCTTGTACGAGTCACGGTGTTTGAATGGTTAATGAAGGAAAACTAAGGATCGACATAATAATAAAACCAAAACGTATTGCTCTTGTGGAAAAGGGAGATAATTATACTTCACGTTTCGGTGGAGTGCCGTCGAACAATTTCAATGAAATATAGCACTTTTATCATAATGAATTTTGTCGTTTGCAAATGGTCCTCTTGAACAGACAAATTGCAGACAGCTCTACCCATTACCAGTGGCCCAGTATGTTCCCAGTCTGTTACATTAGTGTGTCTTTACACATTATTTAATCGTATGGCAAGCGTTGATCCATGCTTTGCACTTCTGTAGATTAAACATAAGCAATGCACATGCAAAATAGCATGCGACTTATGGTGTCTCTGGCATTAGTTTGTAACTTTTACAATGTATCTAATGTTTGATCGGATTAAATGTTCGAAATATTAGGCTTATAGAAATGCATGAGGAGATCAATCTGTTAGTGCCGTAAAAGTGAAGGATTTACAAAATAATGTCTAATCATTTAAAAGCATATTCTGTGTAATTGTAATTGCCTTCGTTTGCTGAATTATATTGGGGCTAGTGATACGTTTCACTTATACCAAAAGGACAAACTGCGGTTAGGTGGTTTGTAATCTTAAATCTTAAAAGATTTGTTAATTAAACAAACACTTTCTTTATCCTGTCTCGTAATTCGTACGGATTAACATTTTAAAAGTATTGACATCGATAGAATTAACCACTTAGTATTAAAAAGTTGATTTACAAATTTAACTTTTTCCAAACTGGGTAGATATTGAAATTAGAAATGTTTTTGAATTAACAGATGAGATGGAACTATTGATTAAAGGGACAAAGACACGTTTTGAGCTAAAAATGATCAAATTTTAGATTTCCATTTTCAATGTTTACAATGCTCACTTAAGGTATTTCTAATTGTCAGCAAAATTTGAACATTATTTGTTGAGTTACAAGTGAGATGCAGCACTTACCATCCTTTGTTATGTAAACAATTAAGGCTCGTGCCATGTTTTTGTTTGCATATATTGAATATGCTAGTAATCGTTCCGTTTAAAGCAGATTTTTTTTTTCACATTACAATTTCATTCTGAAAAAAATTAAACAGATTCTAGTTTTCTCACGTCTCATTTTGTTTTAAACATGTTTTTTTTTTCTGTGAAGTATCTTTATGTAAACAAAAACAAGGCACGAGCCTTGTTTACATAACAAATTGAGAGCGCTGTAACTTACTTGAAACTCAGAAACTGACTCTCAAAATTTTATTGACCATTACAAATAACTTGGTTAAGCATATTAAACATTAAAAATGGAAATATAAAATTTAGCTCAAAACACGTCCATGTCCCTTTAAAAACGAGCCACCCCCTCCACCTCCCCAAACGTACAAATCCCGCACACAAACATCTAGCATGAATATGATTGGTTGTATTCTGCATTCATTTACATAATATTCTTTTTGTATTTTTTCTTTGCCAGATGATGTTCCAGTGCAGTGTAAAAGATTAAGATCGAAAAAGTACTTCTCGGATGGGAACTGTTATTCGAAGGAGCCAATTATAGAAGACGTGTGCGTGGGTTCTTGTGTACCAAAGAAAGAACTGAATCTTCCCTGGTGGTCAGATTTTGTCAAGTACTGGTCAAATCATAAACAAAAAAATTACCGATGTGTGAATGATAAAGTGAAAAGGAAGAAAATTCAGTTACTCTGTCAGGACGGTTCAGTTAGGACATACACTGTGAAAGTTGTTAAATCATGCAAATGCAAAATTGTAAATAAAAAACGAAAAAATCGCCGAGGACGACGGCGAAACCGGAAAAGCAAAAGACACTTAAATAATAGAAATAGGGTTCGGCGAAATAGAAGACGCTTGTTTCAATTTGACGACAAGAAAACGTGAAACAAACCAGTGATTATTAGGAAAAACGCTTTCTTATGCCAAAGTGTTAGTGTGATATATGCACATTTCCGAACATGAAATCGAACACACCCCAGTGCGTGCGCACACTGTGATGGAGTAACGATTTTACAACGATCGTCTCAACCTAGTCCAATATTCCGGAAGAGGACTTGTGCTACGCATGCGCGATTCATAAAGTAACACTTGCTTCGTCTGTGATCTAAGTTGTACGACTAAACGGTATTTGTTAACAGATGATAATATATTACACTTGGCAATTGTATTACAGTTTTGAAGTAGACAGAAAACTGACTGCATTTTCCCATAAATTGTTCATGTGTTTCAATTATATCATCTGCCCGTGCAAACAACTGTCATTATTTATTTTTTTATCTGTACTATCTTGCCTCATCCAGCATTTAATGTAAACCAGTTATTGTTTTACAAGTCATTCATGAAATAGCGTCTAAAATCAAATTATTCATTCATACTTCATTCATAATTTGTATATAACACATGATAATCATCGACTGCATTGTCACAATTCATTGAACAGTTATTTATTGTAGTTATTGAATATGGAAGTTCCAGTTATTGATGTTCTCTCACTGTATTGAAATCCGTTTGTGTCCGATTTCAAGCGTTCTTTGAAGTCAGCAATATTCTATATTTATCAAAGCGAAATAAAAACAAAAGATTTTTTACATATATTTCCCCAAAATATTACAGACATATCCTGAATTCCTTTGAATACAATGAAAGATTTTAGGCATTGAAAAATGTATAAATTTTAGATGTATAAAAAGGAAAATATACAGATATTAGTTTCTGGACTTTGCCAAGTAAATGCTGGCCTGAGGGGGACCTTTGTTTGTAATAGCATTAATTGTTACAATTTTATTTTAATGTTGTTTGCATCGTTCAATTTTTTTGATGTTATTATTGTAAATTAAATAAACACAGAAAGAAAAATATAATTTTGAAAAAGCCGAATATGTCTTCTCTTTGTATTTGTTGGTGTCTGCAGAAGTTGCATCAATCACAA
The DNA here is from genome assembly GCA_903981925.1 of Ostrea lurida. Taxonomy (NCBI): domain Eukaryota; kingdom Metazoa; phylum Mollusca; class Bivalvia; order Ostreida; family Ostreidae; genus Ostrea; species Ostrea lurida. The sequence goes on from CAJDSM010017838.1 coordinate 25,829, forward strand.
TAGTATCTTGCCTTCAGGAAAGGTAAATACATGTAGTAATTCAAATTTACAAATTACAAGGTTCTGAAAGCAAGACTGTCATGTTTGATATCTATAAAATTCTTTCAAAATCGAAGTTTTGCGTGAGATGATCACCGCGTGGTATTTAGAGCCCCCAAACGTCGTAAACACTTAATATTATTTGGGTCATTTCAAAGATAATTCTTTTGATTTCTAAAGAAGAGAAAAGTGGTTTTTATGCCATCTATAACTCTGTTTAATACTCGGTATATCCACGACAATGACTAAGGGTTTTTAAGTATACTCTGTGGACCATTCATATAAGAAAACCTTCCTAATTAGGACCGGCTTTAGAGAAGGATTGTAGAGGTTTTGTGTAATAACGATCTTTTATCAATGAATGTTATCTGAGAATAATAAAATATAACAGGATGGAGATGTATTATGATCACTCTAGAGGAGCTCTAAGTATTTTATTCGGAGACCATTTGTTTTTATTGGGACATTCTCTACATAGTTCCGGCGCACTTGAGATCCGTAATCGATGGTCAGACCTTACTCTTGAAAAATTTTAATTAGAAGTGATATCACATGTCAGGTGCATATAATAACATTAAAATGCAAGACGACGTGTTTCCAGTGGAATGTGCGTGCAATTCTGCACATAGACGCGAAAGGCATTAAATCCAGAAAAGGTGAAGTCCCGCAGCTGGAAAAAAAATGTACAAAAAAAAACTAAGAAACATCATACTCAATTAGTTAATTTACTTATAATAGTTAAAAAGTCATCATCAAAATCGGAACAATCGGTTGTATGTAATGGGACTGAAATGATTTATTTGATATTTAAACTTCAGATTCCATAGAATGCAGGGAAACAGCTATTGCTTGTGGCGTTTTGAAAAGTTTGTAAACATTTATGCCCAAAACTGGCCGGAATAAAATTTTTGTTACCAAACATATGGCCATACCAAAAGTAATGTTTCATTTGCAAATGTTCACGTAGTCCACACTTTCTTTAATAGGTTGGTATATACATGTATTAACGGTCTACGAACAAAGACAAACAGTGCAATAAAGCTAGAAACATTCGATATCTGAGGTTAAAAAAATTGCTATTCCAATACCACGATACACAGTACACAAACGTCATCTCCTCACATTTACCTAACAAATCGTAAAATGCTGAAGATCAAATCATAGCTATGTATTGCTCAAAAGCAAGGACTTTATTTCATTTCAAAATATTACTTTATGAACAAAGTCAATATCATTTATTCTTCAAAAAGTCATTCATTCATAAAACTCGGAGAGAATAACGCTTGGATACATGCCATCCAGTGTATTAACGAGCGATAACGGCTGTGACAGATAGCTAGCTCTGACCTCTGCGTGGATTAATCTATGAATAAATAAAACCAAACTGCGTACGTAAATATATGATCGATAACACTAAATGTTGTTCCTCGGCCGATTGATATGTACTGTACGTATATAAATATGTACGTTCCTACTCTCCATTATTATAAAATAGGACACTCTTACAGCTTCCGGATTTTTTTTTTACTATAATTTCGGAAGCTAATTCAAACGAACTGACCCCCCCCCCCCCCCTGACAAGTGTATTGTGTTTATTGACACTTAATTTTACGGCGTCACGATAATGGATTTCTTGTCATTTCCTTTCACTATTTTAACTATTCAGAGAGTCTGGGACGCTTAAGTCTATCACGGTGATATCATCTTCATGTATTTGGCAAATATCCGGATATATAGTAGCAGTCGATATCCGGAAACAGTATTAGTCGATATCCGGAAATAGTATAAGTCGATATCTGGAAATAGTATAGTAAAAGTGGCTATTTACGCTGGGGGTTATGTACGCGTTTTTCCATGCCCAACATTTCGCGTGGGGAAAAATACGCGGACACTGAATGAAATATATAACATATATGCTATTTATATGTATACGCGTGGGGGAAATTTACGCGCTCATTACGTGATCGCGTAGTTAGTGTAAATTTTCCCCATGCGTAAATGTACAGTAATAGTCGATACATGCAATACATGTTTTCTGT
>CAJDSM010017841.1:0-16689 GCA_903981925.1 Ostrea lurida
AAATTCAGAGACAGACACAACCCTTATAGATTTTCAAGACGATTAATCACCAAGTTTTGTGAAATGTTTGAACACCAACTCGGCACATTGAAAAAGCCTGCCAATTACAGTACATTACTTTATTGGGTCTGTTGTCCCTTTTCCTGATGAATGCGATACAGTTGGGAAAGGCCGAATAAGTGTACAATATGCAGGCCAACAGGTTAATAATGGAACCAGAGATAGAGAAGAATAAATAGACGTTTTTTCGCAATAAATCCATTCTGTTGCAATGGAAACTCATTCATTCTTTCATATGTTTCAGTAGAGATCCAGTTATAGTTGTTCACACTAGTACTCAAAAGGTTTTATGGTGCAATAAAAATCATATCTTTAGTTTATTACGTCAGCAATAGATCAAAGAATAAATGGGGATGAAAAAATCTGTACTGGCAGATAGTTTGGGAAATGGCAGATGACAAATGATTCCTCAATGAATAACTTTTGTTATCCGACTTTAAGCCAGTACATGTGCACATACATTGCGCATGATGTCATGGGGTCTACTGTTAGTAATTGTGAATTGTTTTTTTCAGGTAAAAATTGAAGTCCCCCCCCCAAAAAAATACAAACAGAACAAGTAATACACATTGTTAAAAATATAAATAGTACTTGCATTCATTGTTTCAAAAGAATATTACTTAGAATTCACACACATTGACTGATGCCACATTACAATCAACTTCTCATAATAGCCGCCACCCTTTGTCTAATAGAATTATGGCGATGAAGATTGAATTTCAACCATCTTGGAGAAATCTAGGTATCACGTAAGAGTTGTCTTTTCCTTTAATTTACAAATACTATCCTTGTATATACATTGACAATATATAAGAAAATCTTGTAAAAAGTTTCAATTTTTTAGCTTGATTTAAATCGTTGTATCAATGATAAGGTTTCATTTTAAAACGATTCACATACAAAACACTTATACATGTACACAGTATGTTCCATTAAATTATCTTAAAATCAATCTTCTTCACGTCGGTATTTAGCACAACGCAGTGCCGTTTTATGGCAGACGAGCCGTCATTATCTGAATCAGGGTCGTCAAAGATTACATCCTTTGCCACCACCGCCTTCCTTCTTATGGACCTCTCCAATGAAACAGTAAAATGGCTGGCGATTTCCTGTTGTGTGCATTTTGGATGGTTTCCGTGGTACGTGATAATTAGATATTTTTCTATGAAATTCAACTGAAGCCTCTTTTAAAGCAAAGCCATAACTAAATTGACGTATTTTTCTATGCTGTAAAATAACAAGAATACAGTTCGTATTCTGTCTCTTTATCTAATACAGTAATGACTAGCCCCTAAGTATTGTTCTTCCCAAGTGTAGAGAATTACCAATTTACGTTTCGGTGATCACGTGTTTCCATGGCGGTTTATCGAGGTAATTTTATAACTAGTATTTGACAGACTATGTATATTATATAACCCCCCCCAAACAAACAAACTAATAAAAAAAAAACACTGGCAAATGGCGAAAGCGAATTGGGCGTTTTAACGTTTTAATTTTCATAGTGTTTGTTGAAACTTGTCGAAATTCACAATTTCATTGTGGTTGATAAGTTTATTTTGTGTATTCACAAAATGCAGCTCTTTCGTCTCGATTGAGAGAAATTCCATGTTCTCACAATAGACCTATAAATAGAACGCATTAGTTCCGCACCAGTGCGGCACCACACCATCTGTATTCTATCATGCATGTTTTTGTTTACTATTACTTTAATTGTTCTCTATTCTATTATGCATGCTTTCTTTTGCATTCACACCATACATTCACTACATTACTAAGTCCCCATTTTTTAAAAGACCCCCATATAGGTTTTAACCTCCTTTCTTTATTCAAACCAGGCTTAACCTATGTTAAATATAAGATTCAGAAAAAAGATGTATTTTCCCTCTTACAATTAAGCTATATACTCCATGATAGGGTTTTTAATTCTTCTATAATATGACGTCAAAACTATAATACCACACGTATAATTATTACTTAATGTTATGGTCGCTAGCGGCCATCTATTTACCATGGAAAAAAGGGTTCTTAACGCATTTTCCGTGACTTTCTGATAAAAGTGCGAGGCTGGCCAATTCTAATGCATGATCAAAGCATGCTGGAGTTCCTCATTGACAATATCTTTGTAGTGTTTTGACGATCGTTTCTTCCCAGTTTGTTGGAATTCCCAATGGGCACGAATTGTGCTCCTTTGTTAGCTGACTGTTTTTTATATTCTTTATGAGCACAATTCCATCCCAAAAACCTTCTACCATGAAAAGAAGAAATCTCTAGCGGTTGGCCTATTCGACATTTCGATATATTTGAATTCGTTTATATATATTTAAATTAATATGATTTTATAACTTATGAAACGGGACGATTTCAGCTTCTCTATCGTCAACTTCCCATACTTGTTGTAGCAATATATCCATCATACCTGCATAGGTGTGATATGTATCTCAACTTATCGATATGCAAGAGTTGACTGCGTATGATCAGGTTTTTTAATCGAGGCCAGGCTACTTTACAAACAAGTTGTTGTGCAGGGGTTTCGACAAGTTCACGTTTAAAGGCAACATTTCGCAAATTATATGGTTGTTACAACGATTTTTAGTCTGTCAGTATGGTTGCCATTGGGTGAAATGTTGTCTGATGTGTTTTCATAGCAATTGTTAAGCCGTTTTTCAGTACACTGATTTGACTACGACATTACTTCCGTTTAACTGATCAAGACCAATGGGACTCACGGCGGGGTGACCTGTCAAGAGGGGATCTTACTTTCCTAGGGCACCTGATCCACTTCTGGCTTTGTGTCCAGGGGCTCCGTGATTGTGCCCATATTTGTTTTTGTATTCTATTATAGAAGGACTACGAGATTGCCACTGGTTCGTTATCTTTGCCTTTACCTTCATTTGAGATAATGTCAACTATGATAACCAAATAGACACGGGCCTTTCTGATTCTTTTGTACTTATGAATTCAAGACAGTACACGTACGTGAAAAATTCAGACACAAAAGCTAAACCTGGATTGCTTCAAGGCAAAATACGTTCAACGTGGATTGTTTCGAGGCTAAATACGCTAAACGTAGATTATAAGCTAGCTTTGAAATTCAAGCACGATATAAATTTCCGGCAGTATATAGATAGGTCTTTGTATATGATTTGATTTTGAATCTGATAGCGTATAGATTTTTTTTAACCAATTAGAATGGAAATTAGAAACAGACATTTGAAATAAATTTTAAGAGGATCATACAAGATACACACTGTAGGTGAAATAGAGATTCTAAGTAACTCTTAAACAAAACGAAAAGCTAAAGGTTTCCATTGTATCATCATGATAAAATTCCGCAAAATATAACGTCAAGAGTAACAATTCAGTGCCGTATTTCATATAATTTCAATATAAAAGTAAATCCCAATGAAAAAAGACGTACACAACAAGCAAATTGTATAAATGCGTTAGAATGGTAATGGATATATTTTCCTTTTTTTAATTGCGACCGTTAATGGTTGCAAATAAAAAACGAGTATAGGTAGTCCATAAATCATTTTTTACTCAAAAGTTCAGAATTACTGTAAACTTTGTTTCTGTGCTTTTTCAAATTCTCAGGAAAAAAGCTTCTTGGCATGTTCCATTAGTTCAAATTCAACTTTAAAACACATGAAATTGTAGATTGCAAATTCAGAAATAAAATGCATAGCTATGAAAAGAAGGTCACTTCCTGGGAACACGTTAAGATGCATTGATAATGTAAACATGATTCTATATTTGTATATAGTACGTCGAAATAGGAATGTACCAACAACATAGAATAAAGAATAAAACTAAATCGAATGTTATATGATGAATTGGTCCGAAAAATTTCGATTTGTATACACATGGGTAAAATAATTATTTATGTGATGCCTTGTGAATTATGCATTGTATTTCACCCATAACCTTATTTCATACAGAATGGGATAAAATGATGAAGTTATTCATTAAGTTATATAGCAAGATAGATTGCAGGTGTCCACCAATACATTTTGTCCACAAAAACACTTTGACCATGAAAACTTGGAATATACATGAATAACATGTATGTAAACATTGCTGTTTGATTATTTTGGCAATGAAAAGTAAATGACATTACTCTAACTGTTGGAAAGTGCGATGCTAACAGACCACTGCTGGAGAACGTGATATCAATCAGATGCCATGCTGAATAAAATAACAGATTTGCAAGGAGTCAGGACTTTCCAGTTATTGTCCCTTTGGAGAGAGAGAGAGAGAGAGAGAGAGAGAGAGGAGAGAGAGAGAGAGAGAGAGAAGAGAGAGAGAGAGAGAAGAGAGAGAGAGAGTTTTCTTACTCTACAACTACAGAACATTCGTGATAACTTTGAGAGGATTTATAAAGTAATGCGATTGCGAATATGAATTATTATTTCTTGCAGGATATGTTTGGTTAAGATGTCAATATTCTTCAACGTAATTCATCAAATCCACAAAGCGATGACTCCCATGCCTTGGGGCTTTTTTTCTTGTTATATCTCCCATGACATAACCAAAATAGTATTAGTAATTATATTTCTATTTGATTTTAAACATCACTTACTTATGAATAAGACACAATAGGAGAACAAAAGATTTTAAACATTACTTGCTTACAACTCAACTTGATGACAGATGGGATGATTCAGCTTCTCCATCGTCAACTTCCTACATTTATGCTAAGGAATATTCCATTATCACCTACGTATGGTGTTTATGTCTCTCAGCTGATTCGATATAGGCAAGAACCTTATTCTGTACATGATCAGTTTTCAAATCGAGGCAGGCTACCGAGAAACGTGTTACAACAGTTTTGTTTAAAGTCAGCATTTCGCAATTTCATGGTCGCTTTTCATACCTATTGCGAGCGCAATCTTTGCACACTGATTTTGACTGCTGATTACTCTGTTTTCATGATTGAGAATCAGGGCTCGCGGCGAGCATGGCCGGTTGTCGGGGTATGTTTACTCCTCCTGGGCACGTGATATCCGCTCTGGCGTGTTCAGAGGTCCGTGTTTGCTCAACTCTTAATTTTGTATTCCTTATAATGTCTATGAGATTACCACTGTTCGTTATCTTCACTTGAATAAGACGACCATTTTTAAACATCACTTGTTTATGAATAAGACGGAGACTTGAGATCATAAACATTCATTAATCATTCGCTCCGTTGTCATGACGATATATACTGTGAAAGCGGAATGCTTGCTCATTCTGCTAGCTCGTTATGGTAGGTTTCAGTTTGATTTAGAACAATGGTATAATTACTGCAGAAAAAGTTCGCTTATAGTAAATTTTCAAACGAGAAACATGTTGACAGGAATTTTTCCCGAAGGAGTGCGTTCCATCGATGCTTTTTTTTCTTGGGAATACTGTCTATACTAGGGAAGAACACTTAGTACTTTACAACTAAAAGTGCACGAAAATAAGCAAATATATTTATATCTACCAAGCCGAGGTGCGTGGGAGCTCAGTCCCACTTCTCTATGTCAACCATACACGGCCAGGAATACAAGTACGCTTCATTTTATGCCTCTTAAAAATGCACATTAAAATTGGTCCGTTGACATTTAAGAGTAAGGTTATGCTTATTGTCAATCCGTTGCCATCGAAAAAAAATTGTTCCTTATCCCTCACATTAAATGACAGAGATAACCTTAAGTGAGGGAGTAGTTAAATCAATCATTGAAGACTGCCAATCCTATTGTTTTTATTTGTAATTTAGTAGTAGTTGAGGTTGGTTAACGCATGTCCTAGAATGAGAACGCTTGGTTTGAAGCTTAAAGACATCCGTTTCTCATTGCTATAAAATGGATTGGGCACTTCTATTTCATAAAATAAAAAATAGTTATATTAATTTTATGCCATGCATGTATATCACTAATATATCACTAATGTAAGGTTTTTAAAAAAAAAACGTGCTTGAAAATTACAATATATAACACAAATAGTCCGTTGCCAATACATGTTAAATTCATTTGGTCCGTTCTCATTCATCTTCACGTGTATCATTAAATAGAAACTAGTAACTACAGTATTCTCAAATATATTTATATCTGAATACGTCCCTCTTGAGAATATTTCACTCATATGGCACCATTACCGGTGAAGGGCTGCAAATTTAGGCCTTTGCTCGGCGCTCATGGCCTTTAAGTAGGGAGAAATCTCTATCGTACCACCTCGGTTTTTTGCAGTCTCATTCGAAGGATAATCCCTTTTAGTCGTCTCCTACGACAAACAAGGGGGTACTGAGGACCTATTCTAGCCCGGGTCCCCACGGGGTAGATGAATATAAAAGATCTATCAAAATCAATCACCAGTCGTCTCCAAATATATACTTATACGAAATTGTGGTTTTGAATTATTGCATTTTGAAAAGTATTTTCATTTATACATGTACATTTTTTAAATACATTGCCATATCATTCTTAATAGGAGTTATTCTATAATAAATATGTTGTGGAATCATTTTAATTCGTGGGAGTCAATGTGGGTAATCAACATTTTACTGGTTCGTGGGGACGTAATTTTGTGGGTTACTAGCCTATTTACGTAAGATATATCCAAGTACTGATATTTAAAGTATTTTTGTTAACCGAATTATTGATTTGTTACGCAAGCGTGATCATGATATAGCGCGAGTGATTTACAACACCAGATAAATATTAGCATATTTATTTATCTTTTCTACAAACAGATGAAGACATTGCTATTAAAGTTTAATTATTACATTGTATGATTATCATTGAATTGCATTTTACACTATTCTTAGTGGCAAACCTAAATTTAAGATTGTGATTCTAGTACTACGCTTCTTAGAAAGTTTAGTAATCCTTCATCCTCTTTTTCCATTTCTTTGATGCCGTTGCTGCTTTTTATATACGTTGAGAATTACTCCACATTTTTTTTAGAGTGAAGATAAATATGGTACACATAGAATTCTAACAATGGCCAATGATAACGGACTGCATTCTTTAAACCTGTTGTGACAACGGCCATTTTAAAAAAAAAATGTAGTAACATTCGCTATGTTTGTCCGTTTTGATTTTTTTATTACATAGATCTATTATGCGTATTTGCTATCAAAGTACACCTATTGTTAGCTCACACATTTTGTACCGATGATGAATATAAACGGATTCTTCCGAAAATCGATAAGGTTCCCCCTCACTTGATATATAACAACATCCCAAAGTTTCAATTGAATCAGGTGTATACTTTTGGAGTTATTGCCCTAAAACTTCATGTTTTCAATTTTTTTTCGACTTTTTTGTCCGTGACCTTGACCTTTGACAGATTTTTTTGAAAATCGATGGGGTTTTCTCTCTTGATATGTAACAATATCCCAAAGTTTCAATTGGATCAGATGTAACTTTTCAAGTTATTCAGAAACCTAATTGTTGACGTTCGTCCGCCAACCATCATTAAAACAATAGCCGAGTTCAACTTCGTTGCAACTCTGCTAAAAATTGAATTGATTCTATGTATATTTGGATACCAATCATCAGCACAAGAATCACTCTAACTTCCAGTCTAGACTTGCTTCTGGCTTTCGACAGACCTATTCAAAGAATTACATTTTGCAAAATATACTTTCTTTCGCTTTCTAAGTCGCCAATGACAAGGCATAGTCGACGTCATTTTCTGAATCCAAGAATGAAAAGGGTGACTTTAAGATCCCTTACCTTGACGAAGAGAATCTGAGAAGGGAGATACAGAGCGTTTGACCCTTAATAAGGTTCTGAAGGGTATGGTTCTGAACGATTCTGTTCAGATTTGTAGTTTCCCGGTCAGTCCAAGTGTGTGTACATCTACATGTATTTCCAACGATAAAAATGAAATTTAAGGTGCACCCGATGATCCAGGGCAGTGGGTGTAGTCCAGAATTTGATATAAGCAAAGCAAATTATCAGTTTCAATAATCGCAGTTTTTACTGATTTTTAATATCTGATATTTTAGTTTATTGAGAGATGATAGTAAAATCAGATCATATGTACTTGGGCTTTGTATACATTTATTGCTAGGGGTTATAGATATTTGGATGGAATCACCTTAGACACAAAGATTGCTCTATATAAAAAAAATAATCAGATCTATTAAAAATGCTAATTTTTGTTTTAAAAAAATATCGCAGAGAAATACTGTGCTTTTTAGTCATTTTTTTCTCGATTACATAAATGTATATCTAGAATATGAATCTATGGTATAAATATAAAAGTTATTCAAGTCTGCGTTCAATGTCTTGTGGAAGGAGAAAAAAAAATTGAAAATACTGGCAAACCGTCATGTTAGTGATATCAAAATCCGGCTTTTCTGTATCTCATTTTGATCAAATAGAGAGCGAACTGTGTAACATCGGAAATTTCGCACAAATTACACTTAATTTTGAAAAAAAAATAGCATGAATGTCGATTTTGGTACATAAAGCCCTTATCATCACGTGTTTTCCTATAATCGTTTAAAAGGAACATGGATACAAAGCAACTGACATCTATAAATCAGCCATTTAAGCACTTTATACAGAGGTAGCAGGACAAAACATTGTACAACATCCTTTAATTTGATGACGTTCCTAATCTAATTACAATGAAACATGGAATGTGGATAAGGTATGGTACACAGCTCATGTCGAAAAGAACAACATTTACATAAAGAATTGTCATTCAAATCCCGGTCTTCTGCCAATCGAATGTAAGAAATTTGAACACTGGTTCATGTAAAATCTCATAATAGACAGAAACTAGTAAGTCAATAAGTTAGTGAAGGTCAACTTTCAAACTTAGTCAGATGTATACATGCCCAATTCTTGTTTTTGTATTCTATTTGGGACTTACGAGATTGATAACTGTTCGTTATCTTTGCCTTTACATGCCTATAAAATTGTATATTAGAGTGTTTCAAAAATCCAAGCGGAGACGATTATCAATTCTTTGCTTTTGGTAGTCATTCTGAGTGAGAAGGTGACCAAAATGACGCACTTTGGCAGGAAGTTTAAAGCAATGTTTGCAGAACATGAAGTGTTTTTTAAAGCATTCATGAAGAAATATTTTTTATGTCAAAGACATTTAGGTTTGGACTTTTAAGGTTGAAAATGTCTTATATAAAATATGTATCTGTGCAACAGTATCTTCCTCATCTTTGAATAAGCGAGGGCAAACCGGGAACAATGGAGATTACATTGTGATATTTCACTTTAGCGTTACTAAGAAAATTTTAATTTAATTACTCAGAGAATTTCTATTTTACCAGATTTTATTTCTTTAAAAATGTATTGCGGATAATTCATGCGTATCTTAAAAGACTTGCACTATCGGTATAAAGGTTCCTTCGTCTTGTTGTTCCTTTTTGTATTGATATTTGTTACATATTGATATCTATCAGACTGAGGGTCTCGTCTTACGATTCCTCGAATGCTTGACGTTAGACAAAAGCACATCACTTACCATTCGAATGGAGGAAACGTGTTGCATCGAGAAATTCAAATGATTTAGAACCACTAATTTTCTTGGAGTAATATGTTTGTAGGTTGTTGATTTCGCTAGATCGTTTCTTATCATAATTCACGCTTGTCGGTTTGAAAAATCATAACGTCCAAATACTATCAGATAGCATATTCTAATGCACTCAAGTTTTTGTTTTTTTGAGGAATAATATTCTTATTTGTGGGGAAATTTAGTCTCTCTTGTTCAGAACATGTCATTCTCTCTTGTTCAGGGCATCTTAGTGGAGCATTCAGTCTCTTTTGTTCAGGGCATTTGCGTGACATGTTTGTGGGTCATTCAGACCGTGTTCATTGACATGTTTGTGGGACAGTTCGTCATATTCAAAACATGTTTGTGGGGCATTCAGTCTTGTTCATGACACGTTTATGGGGCATTCTTGTCCAGGACATGTTTAAGGGGCATTCAGTCTTCTTCATGACATGATAGGGGAGCATTCGATCTTGTTCAGAACATGTTTGGGGGACATTCATTTTCTCGTGTTCATGGCATGTTTGTGGAACATTCAGTCTCTCATGTTCAGAACATGTTTGTATATGAATTCATTTATTCATACTACGAAATTGGACCTCCATAAATATTCACCAATGTTCATGTATATATATAAAATAGAAAATCAAATAATCATATATAAGACAAGTGTATTATAGTGCAGTTTACACAGTATTTATTCAGCGTGACTTTTCAATTACAAAAAAAAAAAAAAAAAAACGAACACCCCAACACTTTACAGCAAAACCATCGCAAAATTACGTCATGGTATAACTGTTATAGTATAACTGATTTTACAGACAATATGTGATTTTAATTCAATTTATTCAGCTTGAAGGTTTTGGCGTTTTTAGCAGTGGGTATAATGTGCAAAATCGTCATTAACCCCAGGCGGTTTGAAGGTCAGCTACATCTAAAAATAATCACAAGAATATTCCTGAAATCATTCCAAATTAAACCAGTAATTGGAGGAGAAGATCTGCTGAAATCGGCAAGGAAGAGAGAAAACATGTTATTTCTATCCTTGACTAACGAGTCGTGTTTCAGCTAGTCGGTTATCAGCTGGTCATTACGAATCAGAACAATTTCGCGATCATTATTATCTTTATTTGTAGTGTATTTAATTTCCAATTCATTAGATAGTAGCTTCCATTTTATCGAACAAGAACTATTGCATAAACAATATCTAATTTTATTTAGATACACGGTACTTAAGGACCCTTTATACACTAATGAATTTTTGTTTTAGACACTGAGAAAATCAAACCACATCAAGGTGTTAATATTTAGTTTATTTAAGTAGTTTTTAATATATGGTACGGGTCATTTACCCCCAGGAAAAATGTTCAAAGATAATGAAGTATTGATAAAAAGAAATCATCATTGCTCACTTGAATGAAAACAAAACATGCAGATAAAGAGTTCAGTTAATTTATCGTTACATGTACCTACTGACATGTTACAAATGCTTGAACTGATTAAGATTTTGGTAATACCCACAATATTACTGTATATTTCAATTTAGATCTAAGAGCTGATAACTCTAATTGCTTAGAATTACTAGCTCTTTTGTATGCAGTGTAGAGAGGGTTCTTAAAAAAATATCTTTGATTCTGAATTACCTTTTAGTCAATATGATAATCGAATATACATTACACATCATACATGAATTTATATTTACATTCACTACATTCTAACAAATTGAAAGTGAAGGTTGATTACCTCATAAACGTTTGATGTTTGAGAGACGTTAATTACTACATGCGTATGAATACACGTATCCTAAACACAGTGGTGGATCTAGTGCCGGCGAATGCCTCCTAATATGATCTATTTTTGATTGATAGAACTTAAACATATACGTCTTACTTTTGTCACAACTCGGTAGTTTATAAGACTTCACCCCTTGGGCCCCAACAGGGCCACTGGAAGTCTCAATACAGACCACAGACACCCAACCTATTTTAAGGATTCCTCTCTGAGAAACGTCTTCCAGTTTCTTAATACCTCCAGCCTTCTCACACCGGTATCTAATTTATAGATACTTGAGGTATATAATCTAATAAATTTTCAAAAACTATAAGCCATTTCAAGAGTAAATCTGAGAGTAAAGAGAAGTACAATTTTTGAAAATTAATTCAAATTTCTTCGCAATGATTTATCAACTTCCATACAACGTTTCGGCCATTGCTTCTGTTTTTGTAAAAACAAGGTAAACGGCTGTTTGTATGGTAGCTGTCCTGAGGCCCCCAATGACCCAGATAGGGTCAGAACATTATATTTTAGTGTTTTGGAAGATATTTCTATTTTTAAAAGTTAATTATTGTTTGTGGCGCGTCGGAGCTTGATCACCTCTGAGGATATATAGCACATAGAGTGGTCCCGCCGCGAGAGCACACAATATTCGTATACAGTGTGGTATTTGCTATGTTGCGACAAAGTAAATGTTGAAAATGAATGCACTGAAACAGTAAAGATTTAGTATTATACTACTTTGGAAAATACGTGGCTGACAATCATTAGACTCATTCGTGGATCACCGCGTGATTGCTCTGAAACATCGACTCGCTACAATGTAATTTCTCGGCTGACGAAATATGTCACGAAAGGCGACATGTCATTTAATTGAATCAACTGCTGCAAGCAGAATGTGAGAATTCACTATCACCCTGCGCGCACCTGTTCGAAGTTCTAGAACCGAATTCAAGAATGACATGTAGGCTATTCAAACATATTCTGTAAGCCTTCAAAATCGTGGAATGATTGTAATCCTGGAATGAAGAACCCCACAACATGATGTTATCTGTTTTCAATTAAAAGCTAATTATTGTATTGCTAATCTAAATACGTGCTCAACAGGATGGATTACAAATATAGATATTTGATAAGAGCAAAGAGACTAAAAACTGATTTACTTACTGAAAAACTAACAATGTTTGAAGGGACGTGAATTTACATGTACAATCAATTAATACAACATATCCGTGATTGCGCAGGTTTTCACTTCAGATTGTCAAATTTCCAATAAAAACTTCATGATATGAAGACAAACATTTTCACATACATTGTATTACAAGTATACTGAAATGTTATAGGGAGTAGAACAAAATAAAAAGAAACAAACAATCACGGAAGTCTGGCTTACATCAAGTCAAGTGGATCTTATTGTTCAAGATAACTATAGCCATGCAAGATTTGTTTGCAAAGTAGGTGTATTTTATTACACTGCCCCCCCCCCCTCTCTCTCTATCTTGTTCTCCCTCTCTCGTTATTTCGCTGAGCTTTTAGCAAAAAGTGGCATATGAATTTTTAAATGCAATGTAATTTCAATCTTTAGAGTCAAACCTGCTACCAATTGTTTTGTTTCAGATCAAATAAAAACAAATTTGGATCGCGTTATGAATCAATTTCAATGATTGAAATAATGAATAAACAACATTGGTGGTAAAGAAGGAGGTGTTTCAATTTGATGTTTCTATTACTTTATATCAGAGAATGACAACGTTCTGTCTACCTCTACAAATAATTTTACGCCAGGAAAAAGAAAACATGTAAGAAATATTTCTAAAAAAGACATTAATCTATCTAGAATTCATATTTCAGAAAACATAACGTATTGCTGGGATACTAGTAGTTATGAAATATTTCGTAAAGTGTAGCACTCTTTGCAAACCCTGTAAACACACAGCATACAGTTTCTGAGACAATCGTGTATGCATGCCATTGTACTTAATCATTTTTTTTTATCTGAGAAAAGTTTTAGCTTAATAATTCTTACCCTTTATACACTAAATATCGCAGAAGTACAATGTTACGAGACACTTGATTATATTTATAGTCAATTTACAGCCTTTGAGGGGAGCGTCAACCAAATATTTCCTGTTACATAGAACTTACGTGACCCAATATATTTTTGCGTTGAAATGAAATCATGTTAACGACGAAGGTAAAAAAAGATGTAAAATGCAAAATGTTTGAAACTTTCTTAAAAACAAGACCTCTTATGTAAATCATGGACATTTTCATTACAACAATCCGGGGAAAGAAACGTTGAACTTTGATCATTTTTCAGCAAAATAGTTGCTATGAAACACATGCTAATATTCCTTAATAAAAAGTTTCGTTCTTATTTAATGAAATAAATGATATCCTTAATGCATAATTCAAATTGGTTTAACTTACCAAAGAGATCGGATATTGCAAGATTGAACAAATACCAATTCGTAGAATTCCTGAGTGGAGGTGAAATTCCAATTATCAAGACAATAGTGATGTTTCCCAAAAATCCTATGAAAAATATAGGAATATATAAGATTGTAAGCGCTGTAGTTTCTTCAGGGCTAACTTCCAAAATGTTCACTTGTAACTGCGATGAGTTTATCATCAAAAGACTTATATTTTTCATCAACTTTTCATGCATCGCCACTTTGGCACCGAAGTCCAAAATACTCGTCACGTTTGGTTCCATTTGTTATGGGATTATTTTTCAATCTACAGGTGATTTTCTCCCATCTCCTTAATATAAGTCATTTCAATCCACTTCCATGCCGAGTAGACAGAAAGCACTGCTCCCTGTCTACAATGATAGCAGTTCACGACAGTGCTTGTTAGCTTACACGAGTTCTGTCCCAGACACAAACGTTTATGTGAAACTATCGAATTTTATTTGTATGCTATTCGACTATAACTAACCACATTTTAGGAAAAGGAAAGAATATTGATTACTTAGTAACTTATAATTGACAATTTTGGACAGGCTAAGAGAATTACATGAAATTAGAGACACTCGATAAGTGAATGAACCATACAAATCAGCGGCTTTATTTACTGCTAAACATTATTGATATGAAGATTTTGTGAAAGTGCATGGTATTATATTAGTTTTCCCTGCTGGCATTAGCAGTGATTGATATCATAACAAAACATACATGTACATGTATATAACTAACTTTATTGAATATAAGTGACCCCCTGAATTTGAGTACTCTACGTTTGCCATATAGATCGTAAATGTAGTAATTGATTCGATTTTCTTCATTATGAGTCTATTAGAGTGTTATGATAATTTAATTACATGTAGTTCCAATTGCCCATTACCGGTATACACTGTATTTCATTGATGATTATATTACGGGTGTTTCAGAATTAATCCATTTTCTGCATGGGCCTATTTATTTGATTAGGCTGCCGTAGAATGGACAAAAGTACATTGGATCTAAGTTTGACAGACCACTTTTAAAATATGGCAGGTTAGATTGCCCTCAAAGTGAAGTAAGATAGTTAAATAATACTGAATGTTTTAGCAAAACCCTTTCGAATAAGTATTCGTAATTTTCAAAACAGAAAAGAGATCACTAAAAGACTGACGTTTCGACTTGTTTCCTCTTGAGATCAAATACATATGTATAACATTAATTGTTTCTGGAGTTGTTACAATCAATCTAAAATAGACAAATTACTACAATTAACATGCTCAGCTCCTTAAAACATTGATTAAGGGACGTTCCTCCATTTGTTCTATGTTTTAGCTGTCTTAGAAAGCTAAACCTTGACACAGAAAATCGGAAAAGGGTGATTCAGCCATGAATGTTTCGTAAAGATTTATGTGTAAAGATTGTGAGAAAGAAGTTCAGTTAATGTTTATTGAATAATACTTTGGCTCTTCTGATTTTAGCTTTAAGAACTTGGGCGTCCAGAAGATGTCTGCAGCTGTTCATAAGCACGTATCCTTTCTACACAGGCAATTAGTGCTTCTAAGATTCATCTCACTTTCATAATTTTCATTAAAAATCGTTGATTCTTTATGGTGCGTGATTTTGGAAAGAATCATACCTCTTTTTCTTATACATTGTTTTTATCTTCAATATATTTACCAATATAGCCTTTGCTCGGGGATAGGAAACACACAACTCGTTGGATAATCATCATATCAAACCACGAACCATGGGAGATTCTTTTTATCACATATTTTATCCAGACTAGACCGTATGAATTCTCATTTGTGTACCTGAGCCCGAATTACGTACGCAATGTTAACATTACGGCGCTAAAAATAGTTCGTGGGAATTAAAAAATATACGAACATTGACAGTCGCAATGTTTAATTCCTAAGAGATTATTCTTAAATGAGAGAAAAAATACATTTTAGGACATATTACATAGAAATTGTGTGACAATATTAGTCATCCAGTGATGATGTATAGGATAACGCGATTTTTTTTTCATTTGTTGTTGTCGCGAGTGTCATGGAGTGTGGATGTTAAAGGGTACCCCCAGTGCAACATTTTCTTTGCATTAAAACACTTATCTGATCATTAAAAACAAACTGCAAAAGCGACATTTGTAGGAGATGTGGTTTGGCTGAAATTACATGTAATCAAAATGTCAAACCCCACTGCAAGTAACCTGATGCTCGGCAGTTTCCGCCGTGTGATGTCACTAATGTGAGCAACTGCAGCGACAGTCTCGTGTCCTATACAAACAATGCATGCAAGTAAGCATGTCGTCTGGTGATGTGAACAAAGGAGGGGTAGAATATGTGTAGCGGGTAGGTGTTCAAATACACATATAGATGGAGTGTCCCTGCACTATTTCCCATTTAATAAAGAACAAGATCTTGTACCAAATGGACTTTGTAAGACTCAAGAAGAATTTAAATGGCATAAAGGGACCCTCAAGACACTCTATGCCTAAGTGAAATACATTTTGATGATTCCGGCTACCCACTTGAGTACCAATTAAACATATCACATGGAATTCCGGTAGTACAAGGTTTTGAATCCAGGGTCAATTCCAACGTGACACCACCCCAGTGTTTTGGGAAAGGGGAAAAAACAATATCATGGCTCTAATGAAGAGGAAGATGAATCTCTGCAGGTACCCTGCAGTTTCATTATTTTACAATTGAGGGTGCGAGCAGATATCCCTTAAATATTTGTTGCATCTATATGACTTAATAGGTAGAACAGAGAAAACGTCTCTCTACAGGATGTGCAAGTATATATTTTAAAAGCTTTTGTTTTATTTTTTTAAATTCCAGTGTCATTATTAATCGGACTAATATTAAATTAAAAATACTTATGGTTTTACATTTTGTTGTCTCTTCCTCATTTCCTCCATGTA
>CAJDSM010017841.1:23839-51857 GCA_903981925.1 Ostrea lurida
AGCTCGTGTGTTTCCGTGAAAAGGCAGAAAATGTCACTTTTAATTGCTTGTATCTTTGAAACCAGTGCAGATAGCGAGGTGCAGATTTTTGGAGTATTGTTAGATAGTTCAATTCCATTGATATATGAAAAAAAAAATTTGCACTGGAGGTACCCTTTAACGATAAAGAGAATTTTTATATTTCCTGTGACATGGGGTGTCGTGGAACTACATGTATTATTGTTAATTGGGCTTGGGTTTTTAAAATCTGTATTGGCGATGGAATCGTTTTCTGAGCTGAGATGTCGAGTTATTCCAGCCGCGCGGGTTCATTTGGTGCATGGATGATGGAGTTGGAAAGTTGATAATCCATTAAATAAAGGGGTAAATATGTAATAACGGATCTTTTGATTGTTTCCTAATATGGTCTATCGGATTTTCTAACACTCGGAGAGATTTACACAGTACGCCATTTAGTTTCGGACGGAAAGGGGAGTGTTTACATTTAGACTTGCAGGAACGTAGATCTATAAGTGCAGTAGATCCATTTGAAAATGATAGGCCTTTTCGATCTTAACCAATTTCTTGACAATCATATAAATTTATTGTTTTCAAATTTTGAAGAATTTATCAACATCAATGCCACTTCCATCAATATTTTTATAATATCGATTTATTGAGAATTCTGTCACCCTTATCCAGCTTCAATACACATTTCGTCACGCGACGTAGGAATACATACTGTTGGTGATATGAAAAATTTATCGCATGAGTGTTATCAATTGGATAAAGGGGTAAATATGTGATAAGGTTCTTCTCCCTTACTGCCTATTGGCTTGAGATTTAGACTTTTTAAAGACCTTTTCTGTAAATTATTTTTATTGCCTTTGGCTCTCCAAACTTTTAGACTTGGAGCATCGCTGATGAGAAGTATTTTTCGAAATGTGTCACATATGGTGCACCAAAATCAGTATATCACTGGCTTTCCAAACTTTTTGGTTCAAGCATCGCTAATAAGAAATTATGTTTCGAAATGTCACATACAGTGCACCAAAATTAGTATCACATTTTCATCTATACTCCTGAGTGGGTATCACTGCTGGTGGATGGTCCCTCCATCCTCGAGGATATCATCAGGCCAGTTAGACGGTATCTTACTACAGGTTTCGATTTGATACGAAATATACTTCCATATAACGCCACAAACCATAGAGAATTTTAAAATGTAGAAGTATATCCCTCATGCAAAGTTAACCTTTATTGTAAATTAGATTTTTTTACACATTTTCTGTAAATTTCACCCTTTTTTTTTTTACTGTCTTTGACCTTTGACTTTCTAAACGTTTAGGCTTCAAGAATCGCTAATTATTTTTTATATACATGAATGGCACATACGGACAGTGCACCAAAATCAGTATAACATATATATAAAGCATTCCATATAAGCACAAACAACACAGTATGTTATTATAGAACATAAATATAGTCATTACGGACAACACAGTACGAAGCAACTAGTTTTCCCAACAAGCAAACATCATTAGACAGCATAACTGTACCTATTGCACAATCTGCACGTACCCACTGGAGGTGTTCGATTGGTCAGATCATCTAACAATACCAGCGTTACGGATCCACACCCTCGCGAGAGTGAAATTGACTATCGGTGTGACTAACACTATGGCAAGTATATATTCGAGAAGTCCTCCACTGCATTTCGAAAGTGTAAATTACCAACGGAACGCGAGGTACTAATTTCCGGAACAGGATACATGTCTATGCAATTAGGTATGGTGAAATTTCTCGAGTAAAAAGGAATTAATCTTTACAAGTTTCTCATTTGGTGTTTTTTTAACCAACACATCCTGGCTCTTGTCGCAATGTTAAAATAAATGTGGAGCCCCCTGATGCCCAAATTGTGCAGGCTTCGGGATTCTGGCCTCGCGGTATAACTTGTCGGCCGTGGCTAAGCGAAAGACAATAGAACAGCATGCATGCAAGATCACTTGCAAGGAAACACAAAATAGCGATGACGTGGCGGATGAAAACTGGGAGTCCGGACATTGACGATTTCAATGCTAGTTGTTTTCATTCGATCTGTTTGTCTACTTATTTACATGTCTCAAAACATCAGGGGTTTTATCATGGAATGTGCGCGGCATTATATCGTCCTTACTGTGTTCATGTGATATACATATGTACATATCCAGACAAACTGATATTGCTCTACTAATGCAAACTGCTTAGATACCTTAAGTCTGGATTACTGCAGTATAGTACATATAGAAAATAGTGTCAGCAATGCTCTTTTTGACAGATCTGCCTTTCTGGGAAAGGGTGGAATAGGTATTATGTACAAGAGAGACATACAATTATCAGTCGCTGATATTGATTCCACTCGCGCGCATTATTGATGTAGAACTTAAGCGCAAAAATTGTCGCTCGTTGTATATATTTGTGGTATATCCCCCATCCGGTAGTAACATACAGTCCTATGTAAATGAACTGAATTTACTTGAAGCTCTGGATAATTACTATTCTACATATCGTGTTCTAATTGGAGGTGGCTCCAATCAAGTTCAATGCTGAGTCAATGTAAAGACGATGTCCATCTTCGCTGTAACAGACTTAAGTCAAAGGCCCCGAAAGATGCCATTGTTCGCAGTGATTTGAGATGTCCTGACATTAATTTCAAAACAATACATTTATTCAGACATGCTCCACATCAGACTACATCTTTTGTAACAAGGCTTTGTGTAATCATGTGTCTCAATGTCATGTCTATGACGAGGGCACATTTAGTTCAACGTCTGATCATGTTCCAATTCATATGAACTTTTGTACTGATATCAAAACCCATGTTTACTTGAACCTTTAATCTCTGTTCCAGCCTTGCACAAGGTAGATTAATTACTGTAAGTTCAAAGAAAGTGATCACATTGCTGAACAGAGACTGGAAATCTGTTGAAATTAGAGACTTATTCTGCCTTGATCTAAACAGTTGGTTGCATGATGCTGCATTTCTAGTTTGTTGCATACTGCTGCATCTCTTTATATCCCCAATGCAAAAGATAAACATTATCTGAATCCCCGGTCTGAAATTCCAAAGGTAAGTCACGAGTAAAGAGCTGTCTGATACTGAGCGTCGTCTACGAAACACTTCGTTGTCCGAAGGGCGTCCTCGTTATTGAAGATTCATCTTACAAAATTCGTTCAAAATGAACTAAATGCTGAGCATGGACGAAATATGTCCAATGCCCTTAAAGATGTAGATGAAGCTTCAGAACGTAATATTCGGCTTTTTTTTAAATTAATAAAACGCTTGCGTCCAAGAAACAATCGCGCATATCCTGTGACAGGGTTAGATCATTCAACATTAGACCATACAACGACCCATCTGGTGTAAGTTTAAGCTTTTGCAGAACATTTTAAAGATATCTACGACACCAAAGAAAATGGTGCCTTCGATTCGAAGTTCTTTAATGCAGGCTACTTACAGGCATTTCGCAAATTCTATGGCCGTCACAACGATTTAGTTTGCCAGTATGGCCTGTCATTGGGTGAAATGTTGTCTGATGTGTTTCATAGCAATTGTTTAAGCCGTTTTTTTATACACTGATTTGACTACGGATTACTCTATTACGTGATCAAGACAATGGCTCACGGCGGGTTGACCAGGTGAACAGGGGATGCTTACTCCTCCTAGGCACCTGATCCACCTCTGTGTGTCCAGGGGTCCGTGTTTGCCCAACTCTTGTTTTTGTATTCTATTAGGGACTTACGAGATTGATCAATGTTCGTTATCGTTGCCTTTACCAGGTTGGGCACACTTCCCCTTTACGGCGAACATTACCATAAAGGGCGATTATCCCTCTTTAGCGAGAAAAAACATTACCAAAATTGGTAATTTTTGTTGTTCCATATGAAACAAGAATGGAAATCTCGTGATATTGCAAAAAGTGGAAAATCATTTGTCTATGGCATTAATTTCATGTATATAAAGAAGCGTATGTTACTGAAAATTTAGTTCAACACAGCTGCGTCTTGAGCAGGGACGTGAAAAAGGAGGCTGTCTTGCAAGTAGAATGCTACAATAGACTAAACCACTAACAATATTTTCATTTCCATTCAGTTTAAAGTGAAAAATTTGGTTACAATGTTCAGTATGCTTTAGCTCTTCGTCAGTGCAAGGAAGTAAGATCACGTGCTGCAATAAACTAAACATTTAACTTCGGAATGGGACAATTTACTACGCGTAGCCGGGAATGTCTTCTTTTCTAAAGATTGAAATGGCATTGATATGTAATAATTGCTTTCCATATGCAGTTACTTTTCCTATTATCAAGACATCACATAAGGAATAGAATGCCATCGGATTTTATAAGGGGTAATATCTCATGCGTAACTTATGCAATACGAATAAGCTTATGTACGACCTGTTTAATAAAACAGATCATATATATTTTAGCACGATATAGCTTCCGTAAACATTGCAAATTGGCTATGATCTTATAAACTAGTGCTTTACAGATGCAACAATTTATAAAAAAAGACGGAAGCAGAGCCAAGTCAAGTTTAGATGTGACATTTAAAGTTTCTTGAAATGGGCAAGTTTAAGTATTATCAAAGAAATTCCTTCGGTCAAAAGGTTGTCAGTACATACGCCTGAAATAAATTTCTTCATTTTCTTAAATATGCAGCAAGCAAACATTATGGAATATTACTGAAAATGAAAGTTGTACATATTAAGTAATTAAAACATGGCCCAACATTCTTCCACTTTCTCTAATAACAAATTACCATTAAGATGCAAGGGAAAACTGCGGACATTCGCCGTATTTGGTAATGTTTATTTCTCGCTAAGAGGGATAATCGCCCTCTATGGTAAAATGTCGCCGTAAAGGGAAAGTGTGCCCAACCTGTTTACACCGAGACCTCATACGATAATTTGAAAATATTTTTCGATCTTCGTCTATAAATTTTATTGGCGGTTCTGTGAACGTTAACAATATGCGATACTGTTCGTTCTCTTTAACACAGAAAAGCGCCAGTCCTTGATCGTATTAAGAATGAAAATATCATCTACGGTGGTATCCAGTTATGTAGATGCATCACCTATCTTTTTACTGCTACCACAGAAGTAGGACAAATTCCTTCATGCTGGAAAACAGACCCGATTGTCCATATTTACAATGGACACAACAAACCAAGGAAATCCCCGACAGCTATAGACTTATAGCTCTTCTTTGGCGTCCCTTAAAAATCTGTGAAAAGCTGCTACTTACTCGAATTCGAACTAACATTCTACTTTAAACAGTTTTCCAAATTATCAACAAAAAGGTTTCCAACAAAACTTTGAATGTGTAACAGCTTCCTTCAACCTACAAGAGACTATTTACCTCAATTTAGAGCATGGCAGCCCCATCCATGTGGCATTCCTTGATACACAAAAGGCATTTGACACGGTATGGTGACATAGTCTAATGTACAAGATACATCAGCTTGGAATCCCGGGTCTTTTATGGACTTTAATGAACAATTGCCACGCCAACACATTGTTCTCTGTCATTGTGAAATAAGTAAGCTCCGGCAGGTTTTCAATTTCTCAACGTGCCAGACAGGGAGATGTTTTGTCAGCCTTTCTCTATTTAGTATTTATTGACAGATTGTTATATGAATCAAAAAATCTGTGCCCAAATAGAGGCATTTTCAGCATCTCAAGCCCCCATCCAACGCTTGCGGACATCTGCTGTATTGCGCTTACTTTACATGGGCTACAAAGAATTCTCCACTAAATACATGATTATTAACCGGATGGCGATTCACATTTACTGTAAACTAGTCCAACGTAAAGGCAAAGATAACGAACAGTGATCAATCTCGTAAGTCCTAAATAACGTCATTCACTTCTATAAAAAGAGCAAACAATACCCGACACATTAACTTGGTACGTAGGCAAGGGTATTATCCATTCCTCCAAGGAATATATCCATCTGGGAATCTTATCAAACACAACATTAGATCCCAGTAGTAGAATCTCGAATGTTTGCAAAAAAATTTACTTTGCATTGAAATCTTCTGAACAGCTCAACCAAATCAGTCTTCAGGTTATGCAAAAAGGTTGTTCTACCCTAAGTATTGTATGGAAGCGAACTGCGGTGCAACCTACGGCGAAAAGATGCAGAAAACCTCAGTACATTTCAACACTTCAAAGCAAAACACTCAATGGGCTTCCTCAGCAAATTAGGTTGGTTATTATGTCATCTTTCTATCACCGTATTTTATGGACGTCTATCTCACAAAACGGATATTCCGCAGTCTATTTTCGTATATGATGAATCCTGATATCAAACATCGCGCTTTTATCCAGAATATCATACCTACATTGATTGATTGATTATTTATTGTTTTACGTCCCACTCGAGAATATTTCACTCATATGGAGACGTCACCATTGCCGGTGAAGGGCTGCAAATTTAGGCCTGTATACCTATATTGACAATAACCTGTATCATGTTTTAACTCACTTTCTTAAAAGCTGTTTTTCCTTCCAAATCAGAGTGGAAAAGGTTTATAAAATCCTCTATCTTAGACAACAGCGCATGCTTGTTGATCCTGACTTTGCTCCTTTAACGTCTCTTTGCGCGGGAAAATCACCAACATTGTTCTGGAATATTCCGCGCAATAATGACGAGATTCTTCTGTGCAAGTTTATTCTCAAATTATGGAATCTCCTACATATACTGTTCGAAATTTGCTCACTTTGTGCAAGATCCTTCACAAACGTGTATTCAGAGCACGTATCTGCTACCTGCTCTGAAATGGCTCTACATGTATATCGCTACGCTTGGTGGGATACCTTGATTGGATCTCTTCAGTGATGCTCAAACCGAAATGTTGGAATCCGAACATGAAAGTAAAACTTTATAAAAGTGATCAATATAGTGCCAAAAGACTGGGGCCAAAACCTTCGAAGATCAAGAGGCTATGCCTGAGGGAGATAATCCTTAATTGATGTGATTTCTAATTTTACCACTGCAATTAAATTACATATCCGTAATTTCAAGTTAAGTAACATAGTACATAGCAACTGGGCTGTAGAGACCCTCGGGACTAACAGTCCACCAGCAGAGGCCTCCGACCCAGGGGTCATAATATAAATCATATACGGTGACCAAATTTTTATGCACCAGATGCGCATTTCGACAAAATCATGTCTCTTCAGTGATGCTCAAACCGAAATGTTGGAAAATCCGAAACATGAAAGTAAAACTTTATAAAAGTGATCAAATATAGTGCCAAAGACTGGGGCCAAAACCTTCGAAGGAGTCAGAGCTATGCCTGAGGGAGATAATCCTTAAATTTGATGTGAATTTCTAATTTTACCACTGCAATTAAATACATACGTATTTCAAGCTAGTAACATAGTACATATGCAACTGGGCTGTAGAGACCCTCGGGGACTAACAGTCCACCAGCAGAAGGCCTCGACCCAGGGGGTCATATATAAATCATATACGTGTACCAATTTTTATGCACCAGATGTCGCATTTCGACAAATCATGTCTCTTCAGTGATGCTCAAACGCGAAATGTTGGAAATCCGAAACATGAAGTAAAACTTTATAAAAGTGATCAATTATAGTGCCAAAAGACTGGGGCCAAAACCTTCGAAGGATCAGAGCTATGCCTGAGGGAGATAATCCTTAATTTTTGATGTGAATGTCTAATTTTACCACTGCAATTAAATACATATCCGTATTTCAAGCTAGTTAACATAGTACATAGCAACTGGGCTGTAGAGACCCTCGGGGACTAACAGTCCACCAGCAGAGGCTCGACCCAGGGTCATAATTATAGAATCAATATACGGTACCAATTAGACTAATTATTGCATTGATAATCTAAATACACCTCAACAGGGTGGATTACGCATATAGATATTTGACAAGAGCAAATGGACTATAAACCTATTTACTTTTGAAAATATCTAAACCAACAATTTTCAAAGGGACTTGAATTTACATACAATCAGTACAATATACCCGTGGACTTGCAATTGTTAACTTTAGATTAAGTTCAGAAAGTAGACCAAATCTGCATTTCCACTCAAAACTTCATGAAATGAATACAAACCTTTTCATACAATAAATTGTAGAGAGTTAGATACTGGAGTAGAACAAAATAAAATAAAATAAATAAAAATCATGGAAGTATGACTTGCATCAAATCACATGGATCTTGCTGTACAAGATATAAATATAGCCATGTAAGATTTGTTTGTAATGTATGTGTATATTATTTGTTCAAAATACCCTTTTCTCCCTCCCTCTCGTTATATCATTTAAACTTTTAATGAAAAGTGGCAATGTAATTTCAATCTTCATTGTCAAACCTGTTACCAATTTTTAAATGGGATTTAATTAAATATAAAAACTAATTTTTGAACGCATTATGAATCAATTTGATTAAAATAATGAATACACAACAGCAGTAGTAAAGAGGGAGGTGGGGGTGTTTCGAGGGAAACGTTAATTTCAGGTTTCTATTACTTTTCATCGAAGAATGACAACTTTCTATCTACTTCTACAAATAATCTCATGCCAGGAAAAAGAAGAAAAAAACATGTTAGAAATATTTCTTTAAAAGGGACATGCATCTATAAAGGATTTATATTTTAGAAGACATAACATATTGTTGGGAATGGTTACGAAATATTTCGTAAAGGGTACCACTCATTGTAAACCCCTCTAATCATACAATTTCTGAGACACAGTCGTGTGTGTCTGCTATTGTAATCAATCATCTTTCATGTCAGAAGTTTTAGCTTTAATAATTCTTACCCTCTGTACACTAAATATCGCAGAGGTACAACGTTACGAGACACTTAATTATAATTATAGTAAATTTACAGCCTTGTGAGGGGAGCGTCGACCAAATAAAATTTCCTGTTACATAGAACTTACGTGACCCAATATATCTTTGCGTTGAATTGAAACCATCTTAATGACGAAGGTCAAAGAAGATGTCAATTGTAAAGTGTTTGAAACTATCTCAAAAGCAAGACATCTTATGTAAATCATGTCATTACAATAATTCGGTGGGAAAAATGTCCAACTTTAATCATTTTGCAGAAAAATAGTTGCAACGAAATACATGTTTACATACCTGAATAAAAAATTTCTTTCCCATTGAATCAAATATGCATAAATCTCACTTACCTTAAGAGATCGGATATGCAAGATTGAACAAATACCAATTCGTAGAATTCCTGAGTGGAGGTGATATTCCAATTATCAAGACAATAGTGATGTTTCCCAAAAATCCTATGAAAAAATAGGAATATATTAAGATTGTAAGCGCTGTAGTTTTTCAGGCTAACTTCCAAAATGTTCACTTGTAAACTGCGATGAGTTTATCATCAAAAGACTTATATTTTTTCATCAACTTTTCATGCATCGCCACTTTCGCATCGAAGTCCAAAATACTCGTCACGTTGGGTTCCATTTGTAATGGGATTTTTTCAATCTACAGGCGCTTTTCTCCCATCTCCTTAATTAATCTCATTTCAATGCCGAAAAGACAGAAAGTCCTGATCCGTGTCTACAATGATAGCAGTTCACGACAGTGCTTGTTAGCTTACACGAGTTCTGTCCCAGACACAAACGTTTATGTGAAACTATCGAATTTTATTTGTATGCTATTCGACTATAACTAAACCTGCTGAATAGTATGTATATATACATATATTATGTATAAGGAAAAGGACAAAAATATTGATTACTTAGTAACATATGATCGACAATTTTGGACAGGCTGAAGACAATTACATGAAATTAGAGACACTCGATCCTACAAATCAGCAGCTATATTGAGTGGTAAACATTATGCTATGAAAACATTGTGTAGGTTGACGGTATTAGTTTTCCTGCGGACATTAGCAGTGATTGATACGACAACAAAACGTACATGTATATAACTAATTTTATTGAATAGCAGCGGATGAGTACTCAGCGTCTGCCGTATATAGATCTTAAACATAGCAACTGATTTAATTTTCTTCAGTATGAGCCCATCAGAGTGTTATGATAATTTAATTACATGCTGCTCCAATTGACCATTAATTTACAATCATGATTATATTACACGTGTTTCAGAATTAATCCATTTTCTGCATGGTGCCATTTATTTAATTAGGCCACTGTAGAATGGGCATGCGTACAGTGCATAATGCCCAGCATCCAAGTTTTAAAGACCATTTTAAAAATGTTTCAGGCAGAATTTCTCCCCTCAGTAATTTAAAGTTAACTATTTTCAAAAATTGTTTTAAAAATACTAAAGTTTTCAGCAAACCCCTTTCGAATAAATATTCATAATTTTTCAAAACAGAAAAGATAGAACGAAGATTGACGTTTCGACTTGTTGCCACTTGAGAACAAGTATAACAGTTGTACCAATCAATATAAGATAGACAAGTTACTACAATTAACATGCTCAGCTCCTTAAAACATTGATTAAGGGACTTTCCTCCATTTGTTCTCTTAAATGTCAAAATCATGTTTTCACTGTGCTACAAAGCTGAACCTTGACACAGAAAATCGGAAAAGGGTTATTCAGCCACGAATGTTTTGTAAAGATTTATGTTTAGAGATTGTAAGAAAGATGTTCAGTCAATGTTTGTCGACTAATTTTAGAATAAGAGCGCTCATAAGTACATATCCGTTCTAAACTGGTGATTGGCGCTACGATGGGCGGTCCTTCGGATGAGACCAGAAAAACCGAGGTCCCGTGTCACAGCGGGTGTGGCACGATATAGATCCCTCCCTGCTCAAAGGCCTCAAGCGCCGAAGATAGGCCTAAATTAGCAGCCCTTTTAAAACCAGAAACGTCTCCATGTGAGTGAAGTATTCTCAAGAGGGACGTAAAACAATATATAATCAATCATTAGTCATACTTGCCTAGTCGCAACTAGTTTTTCTATTAATTATGAGCAAAAAACCCCAAAAAACCTGTTATAAAAATAACAGTACCATTGATTTTGAACAAATGAGTGTTTGAGTTACATGTACACGCCAGAGTCGCGTACTTGTGACAATTAGATTTAAAACTCGAATAACTGTTGGAGCATCTGCTGAGGAAAAAAATGGTGGCGCCCATAGGGATAACAAAAGTTTCCTTGGACATACGTACATGTAGATACTTTTTTTTGGTGTACTGAATTTGACGCTTTCTCTTTAGATACGCTTTACATTTTTAAAAGCCTTGCTTTGGGGACAGGCCTTGGGTCCGTCCGAGCTTCGCTCGGTATAAATATTATGTAGCACAAATGGTACATGTAAACTCAAATGTTGTCGATATGACAAACCAAGCGTGCTAAAGTTTTAAAGGTCATATGAAACAATATCTAACATTGGTATTTTACTTTATAAACATAAATATTAGTACTTTATATGCATATAAAGATTAGTATGAATGAAAGTTAACTTACATAAAATAAAACAATATATTGTCTTTGCATTGTTAAGACTTGTGCATGAAATAAATTTATTACCCGCTTATCGTTCTTGATTATGGGTGCTTGTGACGTCACAAAATGTAATTTACACTGTTTTGTTTAAAGAAATCTCTCATTAATTTAATGAATATGTCTTTGTTTTCTGACGAATTGCATAGTACAGCCATATCAGTTTGAACTAGGTAGAAATAATGACGACAAGCGAATGACGGTTTATCAATAGAGGATGATTTTCTCGAAGAGGAGCTAACGAACCACGGCCCCCAGCCATCAGCTAGCTAACGAATTTATTTTAAAGATCAAAAGCCGTATCATCGTCGGAACTTACGGATTTTTGTATTTAATTCAGTGTGATGGAGAGAAAACCTGTCAATTCTGGCTATGAAGCCGTATAAACTTCTAGTTCATTTACCATGGCATGTCATTTATAATTAATCGTAATAGAATATGTCTAAAAACTGTAATGGTAATCCTATTTCTTTTTTGATACGAATAACTACAGACGCACGGTTCTTAAATTCATAATCAGCCAGTGTTTCCTCTCGAGCTCGCAATGTATAAAGTTCACAAATCGTTGTTTGATTTGGTGGTGGTGGAGAGGGTGTATGTTTTTTTTTATTTTGTATTTGTTTTTTTAATACCGCAAATCACCCCTGAATTAGAACGCCTTGGCCGATAAAGTTTTGCATTGGGTGACGACACATTTGATTGCGACATTTGAAGTTGTTTGATGCAATACAACGTGAGTTTTCATTGGCCGATTTCAGTCCGCCCACTTTCTGTCGCCGATTTGAGTTGTTCCCTGTATAAACGCTGTTAACTAAATCATCGTACGTACATATACATGAAAATTACGGTTACGAAAAATGACGAGCACCTGATCCCACCTCTGGTGTGTCCAGGGGTCCGTGATTGCCCAACTCTTGTTTTTGTATTATATTTAGGACTTACGAGATTGATCACTGTTCGTTATCTTTGTCTTTACATCCGATTGATATGAAGCTATGCGAAATTTTTATATGGCAAATAGGACCTTTTTTTGTTAAAATGCTCACCCAAAGGGAACTGCAACCCCGAACTCATACCTCTAAATATATGAATATTTTTAAAATTGTTGATTCTACATCAGGCCGTAACCAGGAATTTTCAAAGGGGGTGCACAAGACTAAGGCAAGGGGTCTGAAGGCCGCTAATCAGGCCCCAACTGGTCCTGGTAGGGGTCCAGGGGCGAAGCCCCCGGAAGCTGAGAGATTTTAGTACTTTCTTTGGGTCTTGAGGCCACTTTATGTCCTCCGTGGGTCCGTGACGGGCCATTGTAGGGGTCCAGGGGGCGAAGCCCCCGGAAGCTGAGAGAATTTAGCATTTTTAATTTGAAATGGGGTGCACATGCAACCAGTGGCACCCCCCTGGTTACGGCCTTGTACATATTTGTTAAAGAGGTTCGTTCTTGAGTTTTGTAGCATTGTCATGTGTTGGGAAGTGCATTATTGGTTACTGCATTGAAGACAAACAGGGGCTGGGGTGGAAAATATTGAAAAACTGGTACAATGGTAGTAAATGTTTTGTATTCTTTCCTGGATTGAATTCCTCGTTATATGACGTTTCACAAGGTGTTGGCCAAGGAAGGATTCTTAGTGCTTTTATGTTTCTTGTATATATAGACGATTTATTACACGAGATATGTAAACTTAACTATGGATTATTGTTGGGTGATACACATATACCAAGTATACTGTTAGCAGATGACACAGTTTTGTTGAGTAATTCCCCTTATTCTCTTCAAACTATGTTGGTTACTGTAGAACAGTATGCATATAAATGTAGACTTCATTACAATCCATGTAAAAGTGCTTTTATTGTTTTTAGTAAATCTATGTCTTCACTTGTAAAACATGAAATGAAATTATTTAATGATCTCATACCAAACTGCGATAGTGTCATATATGCAGGTTGTCTGCTTCAAGCAAACATGAAATGTGAAAAATTGACAGATCGTGTGTGCAAAACTGCAAGATCTAAAATACATTCATTGTATCCAATTGGTGTAAATTGTTTTCAAATTCATCCAATAGTTTCCTCTAAAATTTGGGAAAGGATTGTGCTACCATCAGTTTTTTATTCTTGTGAACTATGGACAGCATTATCTAAAGAATATTTAATCAAAATTGAATATATCCAAAGACATTTTACTAGAATAATACAAGGCTTCTCAAAGTATTCTCCATCTCTTTCATGCCTTGCAAACCTTGGTTTATGGACTATGGAAGGATACATTGATATTTCTCGGCAGACTACATAGAGCAGATCAAAACTCTATTCACAGCAAAGTTTACAGATTTATTTCAAATGTTCATGTTGATGGAAAGTTCCTTGTAACAAAAGTTATTATTGATATTCTGGCAAAATACGAAATGTGTAATGTATTTTCTGATCCCTTTAGCATTGTCTTTGACAAACAATCATATTCAAAATTAGTCATTAAGAATGTATTTATTATGGAAGAAAGAAAGTGGCATAATTCAATATCACAATGTGAAGAATTGTCATTGTTTTTTTCAAATTCATAGTACATTAAGACCGAGTCACATCTGGTGTATTCTTAATGAAAACCCTGGTCAACGATTGCCTATAAATTGTCTCATGCAACTTGCTTCTATGAAAATAGTTTTTAAAAAATGCCCTGTGTGTGGTAAAATTGTTTTAAATCATAACATGCATGTGATGCTTAGTTGTTTCAATGTCTTATAATATAGAGAACATCTTCTAGAAAATATTTTAGATTTGTTAGACCTAGAAGAATATATTGATTTTGAAGACCAAAATATTGAAAATCAATATATTTCTCTGTTGGGATGCACCAACGATACTAATTTTAGGAATTTGTCGTATGATAAATGGAAAAAGGTAATACAAATTGTTTCAAATTTTGTATAATTTCAATTGAAAAATCTCTTTATCTTTGATTGTCGCAAAATGTAACTTTGTTCATATGTATTGTTTGTATGTACTTGTTCATATGTAATTGTGTAATGTTCTAGTTATAATTTCTCATAACTCTCCATTATATTGGGGGAAATAAAGAATATCTTACCTTATCTTATCTCATACACCCGATTCGTCTGTTGGCGTTACCACCACACGGACAACATTACCATTACATCAGTGATTAGGGTTAATTGGGTTTAAGGTCATACTCAAATTTGCAACCGGGGGATTGTAAGTTCCAGCCCCGCTCGTGCCATAGCCGTGTGACGCCACGTTTGGTCAGCGACCATTCGTACCACATGTTTAGTCGCCGGCGACTATTTGTGCCGCACGAATCGCCGTCGGGCGACCGAACGCGCCGTTAGGGTCGGCACAGATGGTCGTCAATTGCAGGCCATAACTGAGCACGAATGGTCTCTAGTTCAAACACCAATTTTTTTTTTGGGGGGGGGGTAAAAAAATGTGTGTATTATAATTTAATGTTGACGGTGTGAATGTGTGTGTGCGCACATGTGTGTACATATGTATGTGTGGGAAGTATTTGTGCGTGCGTTTGTGTGCATTTCATCTGTAATATAATTTGATTTTGTAGAACACAAGTGCAGCACTTTTGTGATACGGCAAGCACGGTATCAATTCATTTATTCTTCTTGAAAGACATCTTTTGTATGACATCTTATATCTTTTACATGATATCTAAACAAATAAATTGCTTTTTGTGTTGGTTTATTGGAGATATGTCCAAGACACAATGTAGATACGATATCGACGATATCGTCAAACACAACACGATATCGTAACGATATCGAAAAGTAACCTTCTGGGGCTATGATAATCAAACAATGATAGTGACGATGTCGTGTTGATATCGAATCATGATCGTGTTTTTTAAATCGTGTTTCTTATGCATGTTTGATGGCTACAACTTGCTGCCGATATCGTTTCGATATCGAATCAAGACCATGTTTCTTATGGTAGCCTCCTGGCTATACCTTGCTGTCGATATCGATTCATTACCGTTTTGCTTAAGTTTGTTTGACAACTTTAAATTGCTATCGATATCCTCAATATCGTGTGGATATCGAATCATGATCATGTTTCTTACGGTTGTTCGACTTCAACTTTCTATCGACATCGACGATATCGTGTTGATATCGCATCATGATTGTGTTTTTATGGTAGTTTGAGTTCAAACTTGCTATTGATATCGTCGATATCGTGTTGATATCGAATCATGATCGTGTTTTTATGGTAGTTTGGCTTCGACTTGCTATCGATATCGAATCATGATTGTATTTTCTATAGCTGTTTGATGACTACAACCTGCTACATATATCGATATCAAATGTGTTTGCCGTGGTTGTTTGAAAGCTACAACTTGCTATCGATAACATCGAATATCGTTTTGATACCGAATCATGATTCATGTTGATATAAGTACAACCAAGACGAGAAAAAGAAGTCGTTCAATGTATAAACAAAAATTTACTTTTAAAATGCGTTAAAATTTGTTGAATTCTTCGAATCGGCGATATTTCTACTTCTTTTCAACATAGAACGCAATAGGTGCTCCTTAATTGTTTCCGTGTATGATAGATAATGAGTTTGCCATTCAACACCCATATAAGAAAAACGATCAGGATTCGATATCGACACAATATCGTCGATATCGACAGTAATATGTAGCCACCAAACACCCATATTCTAAATTATTTGATGAACCGATATTGTATTTGTTCCCGAAAGATAACCATTTTATGATAGATAATACGTTCGCAAGAAATCGATATCGACGCGATATCGTCATGCTATTGTCGATATCGTCGATATCGATGTTGTATTTGGTCTTGGACATGTATGGTTTATTGAGTGATTAAGGCAGCTAGCAGCACAGGATTTTGACACAATCTGAGCAAACTAGTGTATGTAGTATAAAAGGAGTAAAAGGACCAAACAATCCGCCATTAAATTCTCGGTTGCTCGCTTCAAACTTTTTTTTTATCTTTTGTGATAATGCATAAAGAGTTTCCTCAGTCGAAAGTCAGAATGTTGTTCTTTATTGACATACATAAATCATTTACCTTACTTCACAGGAACTTTGAAAATTTAAGTCCAAATTCCGAAAATTGGGTCGCCGTCGTTAACCCTACACCACAATATCCAGACAATTTTCTTTCATTACGTTGAATTTTACGCATCCGTGTCAGTCCATCTTAAGAGTTACCATTCAAAATATAACTTCTTGTGGCCAAACTCACAATATCTGAATGACTGTTGATCGTCCGTCTAAGGAGATCTGATACATTTTTACCAGATATTAACTTCCGAGTTCAAAACCGGTGTGCAGCAGTGCTAGCAGTGCAGAAAAAAAAATAATAACCCGCGTAAGCCGGATACGAAATAATTATTATTTTCTGCAATGGTTGCTACCTCCATCACCAACAAAGAAAGGCATTTTATTGTCTGTATTTATATTTTCATGCATTGTTTAAACACATTACCTATATCTACGTGCTAAAATATCATATTATTGCCAATTTTGTTTCATTTTGAAACGCCAATGCAAACTGTAACCTTGGCAACGATCCATATTCGGTAATGATTACGCGAACAGGTGGAACTACAAAACAGGGTCGAACTAGTTTGCAACAAACATACATTTATTGAATGATGAACGCAATGTCAATTTCAAAAGAAATATAAGAAAAAATATTCTGTGAATGTAAATATAGGACATAAACCTTCTCTAACCGGTATCAGGACAACTTGCCCTCAAGACAACTCGCCCCCTCTTTGGGACAACTCACTTCCACGCCCTCAAGACAATTCATCCCTCTTCGGAACAACTCGCCCCTTTCTTGAGACAACTCGCCCCTCCTAACCATACATGTTTTTTTGTCCGAATCCAAGAGAAACGTAGCGACAATAATTATATGGTAAATAATGTATATATACACATCAACACCGTAATACACAGACAAACTCTGGACAGTGATAATTGACATATAAAAGGATTTGAAGCAGAATTTGTACAGAAACTGTTGACGGGATAAAAACAAAAAACTTGCCGTTTCCTTCAACTTACATATAGGTATATAGATTGTGTGTTATCAATTAACAATCATAATTTTCACAATTATGTCCATTTGATATATCCCGAAGAACTCGACATAAAGGACACACAGAATCTGACATATCTGCTTCATATTTGCATATTTTACTTAACATTGACTCTAATGGCAGACTGACAACTACATTATATGATAAGCGTGATGACTTTAACTTTGCAATCGTCAACTTTCCTTTTCTATGTAGTAATATACCACTATCACCTGCTTATGGTGTGTATATCTCCCAATTGATTCGATACGCAAGAGCATGCTAGCGTATGCGACTTTTTAAAGCGAGGCCAACTACTAACAAAAAAGTTATGCTGCAGGGTTATAACGAATCTCGTTTAAAGTCATCATTTCGCAAATTGTAACATCGCTATAATGACCTTGTTTGCGATTACAAATTATCACTAAGTCATATGTTGACTGATTTGTTTCATACCCTGTGTTAGACTGTCATTTTCATACTAGATTTGACTACGGGTAATCCCGTTTACTTTATTTCGACTAAGGGCTCACGGCGGGTGTGACCGGTCAGCAGAGGATGCTTACTCCTCCATGGCACCTGATCCTACCTTCGCTTTTGTCGGAGGTCCGTGTTGCCCTACACTCGATTTTGTAGTTTTTTTGGATTATGATTACGTTTGGACCAATGTTAACTTCGCCTTTTTGTATTGCACATGCAAAACATAACTCAGCCATATTTGAACTGATGCAAAATCCAAACTTCGTGTCTGTCATTTCATTTAATTTTAAAAAACCGAGAAAATCTAGAGTTTGGGTTCCGTGAATTTATCACAAACAGCTATGAATCTTTATTCGAGATTGTCCATTGATTTGGGGATGACATTCCCGTTCCGACCACCAGGATATGACTCGGGAAGCCATAGGAATCCAAGTGTCTATCGAACGATCTCCCTACTACTCCGGTCAGAGGAATTACGTGTTTTTAATTAAAACAAATGTCCTATGAATTTAATAATTTTACACGTACGATATATATTGTTGCTCTCCAAATGTGTGTGAGAGAGAGAGAGAGAGAGAGAGAGAGAGAGAGAGAGAGAGAGAGTTATAGTGCATGGGAGTGATTGGAGGTGAAGCGCGAGGTTAGCTCTGACATGTTGAAGAGTAGGCGTCAATATATCCATGTCGTATCTTGTGCTACATTGTATGTCTCCGCTTGTAAGCCTACCCTTTCACGCCATATTGATGAAATAGGCCTATTCTCTGCTTGTCGACGGATTGAAGAGCTTGTGATACTGTATGATTTTTTTTTATTGAGGCGAGTTATGGGCACACACATGCACATTTATTTAAAAAAAAAAAAAATCAAAGATTGGGTATTTGAAATGAAGGCTTAGAAGGCGACCATTCGTTCTCGGCTATGGCCTAAAATTGACGACCATTCGTGTCGACCCTCACGACACGTTCGGTCGCCTGGCGACGATACGTGCGACGAATGGTCGTCGGCGACCAAAAGTGCCATCACATGGCCGCGTCAAACTCAAGACGTAAAATAGGTAGTGATTGCTTCTTCACCAAACGTTCGTATTCGCGGGTCTTTCGGATATGACCTTAAAAACGGAGCCCCCGAGTCCCGGAAGGAGTTGGCACGTTAAAGAGCCCTCACTATACTAGAGCTCTGAGCGCTAATCAAAGATGACGTCTCAATATGAGTGAAAAATTCTCAACGGGATGTAAAACAACAAACCGACCATTACATCATGTTAATGCGCACACATTCAGCTGTATCTTGTCACCGTGCAGACATGAAAATAGCTATGCTGCCTTGGGGAAAGACAATGACCTTTTCGCACTTAAGGTACGCAATAATTTGAAAACACTTAAGAAATTGGATTCAACGTAGAAATTATTCTACCTTTAGATGTATTGGTAATTCCTACATGTAACTTGACTTTCAAACACAAGAAGTTGAGCACTGTTTCAACAGTAGGATCTAAGTGCAGTAGTTTGCCAAGATCAATATATTCGTTATTCAATAATCAGTGAAATGTTTTAACCAAGGTCTACTGTGATACTGACAAGAGGATTAATATGCGTACCTGGCTGGTATGGTATATTTTGACTTTGAGTGGTAGCTCTAGCAATCTCGAAGTTGAGGTTGAGCGTCCGGGGTGTTGAACAGATTTGCGTGGTGTTTAAGGATGTTGTAGGCTGAGCTTTTGAGAACAACTGCGCAGGACGCTATCACTAGGTATTTACTGGTTCAATACTGACCCCATCGGTGCAAACATATTACATATTTACAACTGAACCCTGTCCAGTTGAAAAAATTTGTGTCAATTCAGATTTTGAAAGGGTTTGGTAGGACTATATTTTGTGGCGGAAGGATTGATTAATAAAAAAGCATGATTTTACAGTTTCTATTTCATCTATTTTTATTCCTATTCGTATATTACAGTTTTGAAATTAATGATACAAGTAGGTGAGACTTGGAACTACATGTAGTTCAAATATTGTTATTATTTAATTTTGTTGAGGTATTTTTTCAACAGAATACATATTCTTTAAAAAGTGCAATTCAAGTTTACTCGAAATTCTGTGAAAAAAACACCCCAGTATTTTGGCCAATATTTTAAAAATTTGACTGAAATCCTCTACTTTTTAAAGTTCCATTTTAAATTTTGAGACAAGACTCTGAATATTACGTGAATTTTAAGAAATTGATATCACTCCTAAAATGTATTTTTTAACTCTGAAATTCGATATCATGGGTTTTTCCGTATATCAAGTGCAGAAAGGTCATTATTTATTTCCATTACAAGTATTAAATCTTTTTTTTTTTTTTTATATCTGTATTGTAAGAAGACATTATTATGTATCTATTTCATGTAATGATTGATCTGTATTTCTTATGTTTTGTTTACACCAACAGACGAATGGAGTTTAAATGAATAAATCTTGAGCAAATTTTAAGTGCAAAAGGTCATGTTTAAAACACTGTAGCTCGAAAACAAGCATGAAAACCCAAATTTTTCTTTTTAATTTCCCGATGCTCTTTCAATGTAGAAATCAAAAATACACTTCCCAAAATATTGACATCACTTTAAACCTCACCCTAGAACCCCTTTAAGGTGACGACATCGGGCGCAGGTCAGAGCTCAAACAAGGTCCACTAACTAGATACGTAACTTGATTCGGCTGATTTCTACGGCCACTCATCCGTGGTTGTAACGGGCGAGCTACGGGGACTGTTGCCCGAGTCGGTGGTCTGGCATAAGGCGATTTGATGATTTTGGAACGCCTCATTGTTGCCACTCTTAACATTTCCGTACGCGTGCTCATTCCCATGCAAATATGCAACAAAATATACATGTATCAACATTTTTAGTCTACAAATATTTCAATTCTCTATAAAAATGTTGTGTCTGAAGAGATACAGATTGATAAATTTTTTGATATAGCTTGATATAAGTTCGATGAATCGATTAAATACATAATGATGAATACATTAGAAGCGAATCCTCGACTTAGATTTGCTCAATTGAAACAATACTTTGTCGATTGAGTTGGATTTTTCCTCGATGTTTCAAAATTCGTCTGCATTTGAACAAGATAGAAATTAAAAAGGCCTAAAGTGCATGCTCAAATTATAAATTATGAACTAAATCTAGTTTGAAATTTTGTGAAAGGACCTCATCATTCCGGAAAAGTGAATTGCAATGCGGAATAATAAGATAATATTGTACTGTATTTATAAGGGATCAATCTTAACACATTGATCTTGCAACAGATTACTCCGTTTACTTGTGAAAGAATATGACGCACTGCGGGTGTGGCCAGTCAACAGGGGATGTTTACTTAGGCACCTGATTCCACCTCTACAGTTTCCAGACGTCTGTACTTGACCTGCTCTAATTGTTATACCTCATTGGGATTTAGAAGATTGATCATTGTTCGTTATCTCTACCCTTTTCATCAATTACGAAAACAGCTTCCATCAATATGTACTTCTCCCTCTTTATAAGTAATATAGTATATTTTGGAGTTTCAAGTTTACACAAGGTACCGGGGTATTATTGTCTTTGATTGAAAACTTGATCTTACACGTGCGTCCTTTGCTAAACTTTCCTCTGCTTTATTTTACTGGAAGCTAAATAGGAATAACTTGGGGAAATAAGAAACAAACACCATGTAAATCAAGCCTTAAAAGGCGTAGCATGACACTGGGCAATTATGAATGAAACATTTGGATTAGAAACGGTAGAATTTCTATTTAGAGAAAAAACAACCAAACGTGTGTTCAGTAATGTTACTTTGATGATCTTCATTACGTGCGTAAACAAGTGGAATAGAGACCGATTAGTATCTTTACAATTACCGGGATATTGTCTTTGCTTGTAAATTTGATCCGTTACTAAACTTTCCTCTGCTTTAAATGAAATGAAATATTTTGCAGGGAGATAAATTGGAATTATGACTTCAGGAAACGAGAAACCAGTAGCATGTTAATGAAGCCTTAAAATACGTAGCATGATATTGGGCAATTTTGAATGAAACATTTGAACAGTAGACTTTCTATTTAGAGAAGGGACGTGTTGTCACTAATGTTACTCTGACGATTTTCATAACGTGCTGTAAACAAGTGGAATAAAGAAAGATTATATTTTAACAGTACATGTATACTTTTGTTAGAATTTCAGTTTCATTGACAGAATCGCGCTTGTCTCTACTTAATAAGAGTACATGTAATTTAAGCAAAGATAACGAACAGTGATCAATCTCGTAAATCCCAAATAATAGTATACAAAACCACGAGTTGGGCAAGCACGAACCCCTGGACACACCAGAGGCGTGTACATGTAATAGAAACGCAATTCCTGCATCTCTTGGTGCATTTATATCACCATAATAGCGAATAAATACTTCTAATGCAAGAAGAGAGAGGCGATACCGGTCTGAGACTATTAATTTCGATATAATAAATCAACACAAATGAGTAATATAAAGTCATTTTATTTACTTTTTAAAATTCCCTCAATAATTCAACCTCGATAGTTCCGCAGTAAATGACGTGACGTAACGCTCCCCCATGGAGTTTGATTCAAAGCGAAATGTTGCCTGTTTGGATTAGTGTCATTTAAGGCAATCTAGAGGGGTATCTGTTCAGAACCAGGTGGAAACATTGTCGGATGTTAATTATGCCGCGTGCTGTTGTCTATTTGTGTTAATAAAGCACTGGCAGATTTTGCAAAAATCGCGTTGCATTCCTTCGCTTCGCTCGCTACGCTCGTGAAGCTCAGTGGTAGAGTCACCCCCATTCTCATACATTTTAATGTAGGATATAAAATTGCCGACTCCTGTGGGTGATATTATAATCAACAAACTAAAAGGTAAGACGTCGTGAATACTTAAAAGTTTGTTAGAATAAAATTAACTGTGTATAGAAATAATAACGGAGGTCTAATACTAATACTAGTTTCATCGTGTAACGGGCAGCAAATTCGATGTTAATTAAGCACTGTTACTAGGGACGCGTAGCTTAATAAATGATGCTAATTAGGTGATGTTCACTTAGATTATTGTTCAAATCTTGCCCATGGGCTTAGGGTACCAACAAAGGTTTTATTTGGAATACTAAGACATCTAATACCTAGGCCTTCATTCAAGGGGGCCTACATTTTCCCATATTTACCTCAGAGGACCGATATTTTATGAGTCTAATGAGACCTATATATTGCTCCCCTGACTTCACTTTAGTACGAAAGCATAATGCTATGATTATGGATGTTGCCCATCAA
Organism: Ostrea lurida; assembly: GCA_903981925.1. Lineage (NCBI taxonomy): Eukaryota > Metazoa > Mollusca > Bivalvia > Ostreida > Ostreidae > Ostrea > Ostrea lurida. The sequence continues at coordinate 47,193 of CAJDSM010017841.1, forward strand.
AAACAGGCTCTTAAACCACGGCGATTACTGATAGTACTCTTCAGAATCGTGCCGCCGTTCGCTTAAGCTGAAAATTCACTACTAAAGAATAGATGGCCGGTAAAATAAGAACAATTCTTCGTTATAATAAAGTTCAGTCCTGTATTTCCTGCATATTTCAATTCAAGTCTCCACCCTGCATTCCTACAAATATACTGTCCACGATTGCATCAAGTGTTTAACTACAAGCAAAACTCTGCAGTGCAGATATTGACAATATAACTTAATCCACCCACTTTCTTTTCTTTCTTCTCTTTTCAACTATAGTCCAGCTGAACATTTGGGTCAACAGTGTTATCATGAAATATGTTGGCAAATGAGTCTAGTATAGTATATGTTCAGAAAAGGGATCCCAAAATTCGAGAGAGATCGTCTCTATAATTCTTACAAGAACTGGTCAACCCATGGTGCACCTTATTGAATTCTGTCCGAAGATTATGCAGACGATGGGTCAAAATGAAAAAAAGAACTTGATTACCTTATCAGAATGGATTAAAAGGATAAGGAAGATTATGAAATCCCGATTAGAACAATACTCTTACCTCCTGGCTAATTTGGTCAGCAATTACCATTGTTTACATCGACTCACGTGAAGACAATGGATATTCCCAATACATAGTCAGTAGAATCCATCCCATAGTGGCAATAATCAGAGCCCTACACCTTACTCTTTACGACAACTCTAAGCGACAGGAGTTGTCCTTTCTCTTCGATTCACACCCTTTTTCTATAAATCTTCGCCTGACTTCCACTTCAACATTAATAAACTCTCAAGTGTTATACACCATTCCTCCCCGCGAGAGCTCGCCTATATCCTCTCAGTGTGAGACGCGTAGAGAGTCATTGACTCTACACATACTCGAGAGTGTGCTAAGCGCACTTGTTGTGACGTCATAGGTGGCTCAGGCCAAAGCATCAGGTATTTCCATCAACATGCAATCCGATACATTAGATCTATCTATTTAGAAAAAGCGTCCCTAAATTATATTCGTTACATGTTTGCTAGTTGACCTAATATTTTTATACATGTCAGATAATTCCATTATGGCGAAAGGAGCTCTCGCCCCACTTAGGGAATTACTGACTCATGTGAGTCAACATTTCTCTCACTAGGGGTTACACTTGACAGGTTTTGCTCTGCGCTTGCCTGAAGTGAGGAATTTGGATGCTAGCATCTGTTAAAACCTAGTAGCCCGTCAACTTATATATCAGCAACCATACCCTGTGCTCAATTTATAGCCATGCAATTAATACATACCGTCCTTCTAATGAGCAGTTGATCCGTACCAATCTTCCTTCGGTTTCGTAAAAGCCGGAAGTGATCAATGAACTTAGATAGGTACATGAGGAAGATGTTCCTGTCTGTTCAAAGTATCCAGTGACCCCACCAGGAGTACACCTCTGGACACACTTCACGCCACACTGGTCAACTACGTATACGTAACCTTCGCCTAGACACTCGGACCAGCTGGTATTGTAACTTTCTTGCCCTATCTACTTCGACACGCCACGCCCTTTCAAAAGAGAGTTGTAGCACCTGATCTTTTTGTTCCTCGTCATTAAAACTCTATGCTTCTCTAGTTTTTTTAAAAACACACAGTCGTGAAGTATGAGTGCCGCGTATATATGTGTACTGGGACTCGCTTTACGAGCTATCCTTAACTTATCTATTCCCCGCTGTATCTATGATCTGTGTCATGCTCTTGACTTCATACAAGAACCCCCTTACGAAGTACCACCCTTCTTCAATATTGCTTAGCGTATTGGTCAAATGTGTCTCCGGATCAACTTTGAATCGCCCCGGTGCGTGTTATCTCACAATCTCTCAAGTATGACCCGCACAGCCCCTGTTCACAAATAACAACTTCAGAAGTATTGAACTAACATATCCAAAAGTGGTGAAATACTATATTTACAAAACTCTAAAAGAACTTCTATGAATTTATGAAATCCAGACAAGAACTCCAACATATCAACAAACATTCAAAAAACATTATGACTGTCATCCAACCTCCTGCTCCTTGATCGCTTCATCTAGACCATCTGTGTTACCCGCGAGTCGTCTTGCTTGAGTTACCGCCCCTCACTCACCTTGCTCGTGGGTCCGAGCGACCGGAGTCACGATTAGAGACACACGCCAATGTTCCTTTGCTACCACACCTCCCTCACTTTCAACGACAATGCCGCCTTCTTTATACTCGTGTGCACCAAAAGCCAAGCACCATGTTGGCCACACTGAACTTTATATCTAGGGACTAGCTAACAGGTTTCGTTTGCAACTTAATGTAGCTTGCAATACCGCCTTATTTGACACTTTCTTAGCGCCTGGTATCCCCTTCTCCCTTCTCCCTTACGACTGCGAGGCCAATGAGTCTCCTCGGAGATTAAAAAGTTTATGTTTAAACTCCACTCCATTTCACACACAATACTCTGAAGTTTGATATTAAAGCAATTGCGGAGTTCCTCATTGACAATATCTTATAGATTTTTCGGCAATCAGGTTCTTCAAGCCGTGTCCTCCAACTATCCCTGGCGCTAATCTATCGAGCGCTCTCCAATATGCCTCCTCCTATTTAGTTACTAAGTACCACCACCTCTTTATAACTTATTGACAGATAGAATGTCATTCACAGTAAAAAGCGTTCACCATGAAAAAGGCACAAAAAATATGTCCCTTTCCCCGTTCGAAGCGTGTCGCTGATCCGGCTTGTGGAATTGTCAAGTCACTTTATCCGTCTCTCTTAAATTGCGCACACCCACTTTGGTCTCCGGGGTAGTGCTTGTCTGCAATCAATAACAAGGCACTCCCAGGGAGGATTTTTTCGGTCTCCATCATATGTCGCAGAGTGCGGAATACTAACCCAACCGCTTAACGTGGCGACAATTATAGAATACGTTGTATGAAGATGATGTATACCGCTATCTGATACTTCTAATTACTCTCACTCGTAATGCATGTCGAGGTCGCTCACGCTTCTCAGTACCGCCTGTATTAGCAGGACAACACACGAACTCACCTCTTAGTGCTTTTCCTTAAACTTCTATCAATTCCCGTAAACCTCTTGGTAGAATTCGAAGTTCCTCGCCTTCTCTGAATCCTCCATCCCTGACATAAAGTTCTATCGACTGGAGAGTAAGACCAACGTGTTCACAGACAATATGCGAAAGTAACTGCCGGATGTTCTACACTCTCACTCCTCAGCCCTTCTCTACTTTTATTTAGCGCCTCTATGCCTGCTAGTCAGTACGGCTCCATCCTTCAACCTGCCCATATGGTTAGCAATTCCATCCATCACTGGCATTGTGGTATGGTCTTCTAACGTATTCGATACGCAAGAGTGTTAAACTGCGTATAAGCAGTTTTTTTGAAATCGAGCAATGTCTACCTTACAACAATGTTGTTGCAGGGTTTTCAACAGTTCACTGTTTTTCTTTTTAAAGGCCAAGGTCAAAGTCTATTTCGTAAATTTCTATGTCTTAACAATTAGAATTTACCAATCATGACCCTATCATTGCTTTCTTCAATGGCTGTCTGATGTGTTTCATAGCCATTGTAAGCCCGTTTTTTCACACTTCATTTAAATAATGAACACGGACCCGATTTTTGCCTGCGCTCCTTGATGGACACGATTCCATGTACCTGAGCAAGATAGGGCTCACGGCGTGGGATCAGCGTGGACTCCGGTTTTCAACATACTTTGAAATAATTCGGCGTGTTGGTTTCATCCTTTCTGCCAACTCCAATTTGCAACCTCCCGCGTGAATCAATCATTGGGAAGATCTTGTGCAGTTGAATCAAGCCCCGGGGCACGTATAAATTACTCTTTTTCCACCTTGCCGAGTCCCTGGTTGTGAATCCTCCTCATAAGCCTTTTGTCCGAGATCCCTCCATGTTTAACCTCACTCACCCGTGTCCGGAAACTGGGTGCTCTATTCGGGGTCTTCTCGTGATTGCCCAACTCTCTGTTTCCCTTAATAATAATAAACCTTACCGAGTATCAATTTATCCCTTTCTTACATTTATACTGCCTTTACATTATATATAGTATCATTTAAAAAAATAAACACTATCTCGTAATTACGAGATAATTATCTCGTAATTACGAGAAAAGATCTCGTTATTACGAGATAATTCTTTTCTTGTAGGCCTAATTACGAGAAAATTTATGAATATTGTCCATGCGATAACTTCCTATGTAAGCTATCCTATTCTCTTTCTGTCATAGTTTTTAAATACAAGAATATCTGTTCGATCGAATCATACATGTACCAAGTACATTAATTATTGTCTGAATCGGTGAACAGTCGACTTAGAGCATGAAAAGATCATTTATGTATTCAAAATACAAATAAAAGAATACATGTACGACGATTTACTTCTCCACAATAAAGTTTCTCAATTGTATTTTATTATGATAATGCTAGGCCGATCGGAATATATTGTCGCTGGCCGAGCGATAGATGGAAAGCACAGGCGCTTGACGTTACAAATACATATAATTAAAAAAAGATTTGTGACCTTCTTACTTATAACTCAAGAAATGACTTTCAAATTTTTGCTGACCACTAGAAAGAACTTGATTATAAAGCATTTGAAACATCAAAATTGGCCATCTAAAATTTGAA
>CAJDSM010017842.1:6663-23649 GCA_903981925.1 Ostrea lurida
AATTACTGATCAAGAAGCCACCCTCTATACAATACAAATCATTAGTATTTGAACACTGCAGCACGTTTTATTTTGGTTGATGGCATGCAACATTGTTGAAATCTGTCCCCTATTCCCATCAGTGCACACCTTACCTCTAGATAATCCTGCTCACAGTATGTACCAGAGAAAGAAATAAACTCCTTATAAATTAGGCACACCATGGAGGGACTTATCAATCTTATAAATTCATACATACAGGTAGTTTATCTAGTTAGACATTGAGATTTGAGGATGCAAGCTGTGCAGGCTGACAGGACGTGTATAGAGCTATTTTAATGTACAGACTGGAGATGTAATCTCAGGAGTGATGCAAAGTGTGGATAGATGTACAGAGTATGAGCCTTGTAGTGACATGTGTTGTTCTACCCGAGCCTTTATCTGAAGAATAAAAACGTCTAAATTCATTATTTAAAATGACACAATGATGTGTATATCTGCTCTCCTTGTACATGCAGTGTGTTTATGAAACACTGTCAAGTTGTTTGCTAGACTGAAGTACTTGAGTTAACGTCTGTGTGCATACAATTCATACAACCGTTCTTTTTTGTGTGCAAACATTGTCATTTTTTATCCAGTTAGAAGNTTAACGTCTGTGTGCATACAATTCATACAACAGTTCTTTTTTGTGTGCAAGCATTGTCATTTTTTAAATTGATTTCACATTATCATCATTCCTAGAGAAGCATGGCGTGGTGCTGTAGTTTGCAGACTTGAGGGGGTAGAGGTAGACGAGTGATCTAGTACCTGTTCTGTTGGTGTGGTGCCCTGACCCTCAGGCTTGGTCTCAGTTGGCTAGCAATATGTGACTTGTGTAAGTTGTGATATAATCATTACATGTCAATCACAGAATTGTTACAAAAACTCTTGTGTTATCGTGTACTACGTGTGTGCTTGAATGGAAATGTTATTCTTTGAACAGAAGACATACACTACATTTTTCAAAAATCAATCCTGCAAGCACCATTTTCATAATTTTCTAATTTTTTCTAAATCCATATTTTCACTGTGTAAAAAGTCCAGCACCAGTTAGTCACTTGAAGTAAATGTGTATTAATGGTTTATAACTGAACTGAAATACTTAAATGAATTAACAATATATATGATGCATAAAGCATTATCAACTTTCAATATACATTCAGCATTATAATTTCTCATTGACCACGGCCGTTACCTGGCTTGTGTTGGTGGTACTGTTAGATGAATTATCTTCATTATCGTCGTCCCAGTCATCGTCCCACGTTTCCTCGCTGGCCTGTTGCTGCACCCCTCCTGCGTGGAAGCCTTGATTGTTGTAGCCACTGTTGTGGTTTGTGTAGTCTGGGGCAGCGGGTTGGTCATCCCAGCTGTCTGTGGCATGGCTGTTCCAATTACCACCCCCTCCATGTGCAGTACTCCAGTCATCATTGGGTGCTGAAGGGGGTGGGGGTGGAGGAAAAGAGGGTTCTGGTGGCTCCAACAGCTGAATAGAATGCTAGCTTTAACTGATTGTAAAATGAACTCCCTGCCTTACAATGATATGCAGTCATATAAATGTTGTGTATTTGAAAAAAGACAATCATAAGAGGAAAGACTGCATCAGAATGAAATGCTATGAATCGGGGCTATAATCATGAATTTCAATAAGGGGATGCACAAGACTTAAGGCTAGGGGTCTAGGGTCTGGTTAGCCCTGGTTGGGGGTTAAGGGGCAAAGCCCCCGAAAGTTGAGAGATTTTAGCATTTTCATTGGGTCTGGGGGCCGCTTTACACCCCAACGGATCCTAGACAGGCCCTTGTAGGGAGCTAAGGGGGCTCTCCCCCCTCCCCCGGAAGCTCAGAAGTTTTAGCATTTTCATTTTAAAATGGGGTATACCCCCTCCCCTTCCTTGGTTATGGCTTGGTGAATGTTATAACTAATGATAGTCATGTACTGATGTCATATAATTATTATACATATTAAAAATATACTGGTCAAAAAAAAAAGAATGTGACGTAACTTTACCTGATAGTAATTGACTTTTTGTCAGCTTATTTACCTGTAATGTACAGACTGTCAACTTTTATCTGTAAATGTAAGACTGTCCTTTACCTGTACGTAGACTGTCACTTTACTGTATGTAAGACTGTCACTTTACCTGTATGTAAGACTCTCTTTTTACCTGTATGTAAGACTGTCACTTTACCTGTACATAAGACTCTGGAATGAGCCCCTGCTGTCCAGATTCATTCTTCGCTTCCCACCAGCCCTCTCCTATATCCTACAGCCAAAAAAACAAACTCTATTTAGCCTACAGCAATACAGACAGTTAGATTACAGTCAGTGATGAAATACACTGTTGTCAGGTTTCATTCTTAGTTTCATATCAAGTCTCTCCTATGCCCAGCAGGATAAGGACAAATTGTATTCATTTTTATGATGAACTAGTACAAAATACCAAGTTGGTGAGAAATCTACATGTGTGTATAATGGTATCCAATGAACCTGAACTAGTAGGAGAATTCAGAATAAAGGTAGTTCAAGGTGCCCATTCAAATATTCAGAATGTTAGACACGCTTGCATTCTGTGTTAAGTTGAATCACAACTACTTAAAACATGATCCCTGTACAGTTATATAACCAAAAAGGAAATCCCCTTTCTAGTTTTTCAAGAGATCTGTCATAGTCATCTCTCAAATGTTTACATAGAATGAAAATCACTGTGTAATACCATTTCCCTCAAGAACATGTTCAAACATAAATGTTCTTAATGGAACAGCAAAAAGTATTTAATAGACATTCATTTTCAGATCATATTAATCACACCAAATACGTTCAATTCTTTGTGTAGACCATATTGATTACTGAACTAGCCACTGAAACTATCACTATTTCAGTCAACTTCAAACACATCCAATTTATCGGGCTCTTGTTAATCCCTCTCTCAGACTTGCATTTAAAAATCTATGCTGGAAACTATCTCTGATATGTACATAGAGAGTACACAGCATACCTGTAGTTAATACACATTAGATGTAATTTTATCAATATGTTTTGACCTTTTTGCCCCTAGCCTTCATAGATAATGCATACACAAGTACATACTGAAATATTGGTGACCGTATTCTATCTATATGTATCTAGAGTATCCATGTAAACATTGTCCGTGTATACTTTCATTGTTTGTATTCAATGGGTATACACTCGTATACAGTTATAATAACAATCACAATGTACTGAAAGACAACTATATATTAATATCAAGTCATGATTACATATCTATTTCTGTTATGGCAATATCATTTATAACTGTTACATAAAATTCCATTCTGTTATTGTCATTACATTTATAACTATCATATAAGATTTCATTGTTATCAGAATTACATTCATAATTACATGTAATTACATACATTGTTATGTTAATATTAAATAATGACTGCAAGAGAGGGTTACAGTGGAATTAATTGTCACCCCCAAAAAACCAATGTTGACCGAGGCGTTAGTCAAAGGGTGACTATTTCCACTGTAACCCTCTCTTCCATGCTTATTTATCATATTATACTGAATGTCATGAATTACAAATTCTAATGCAACTGTTTTTATCAAATTGACCAATGTACCATTAACGAGATGGAAAGATTTCGATTGTGATGTCATAAAACTGTGACGCAAAAACATAACGTCAAGCATAATTGCAAAACTTGACTAAGTAAGATGTAAACATCAAGAAAAATTGCAGAATGGGAGTACCTAACTTCTCATTTGTGATTTGCAAAAAGAGGTCCAGCAGGCGTGGCACGATAAAGATCCCTCCCTGCTCAAAGGCCATATAAGCACCAAGCACAGGCCTAAATTTGCAGCCCTTCACCAGCAATGGTGATGTCTCCATACGAGTGAAATATTCTCAAGAGGGACGTAAAACAACATATAATCATAATCTTTTATGATAATTCTTCTTTGTCATAAATAGTGTTATAACAATAGAGGAAAATTACAAAAAAATAAAGACAACGACAAAATATCTGGGAAGTTTATCATCTAATCCTAATTTACACACATTTGAACTTGAAATATCCAAATCAAAGGTTGGTTTTTTTTCTTCAAGCAAAAAAATAAGAAACCCGAGGCTTGTATCAACACCAGAGCATACAAAGACCTATGGTGAAAGAAATTAAATTCAGTTTTTCTGTGGAAAAGTTTACGGAAAAGCCTTCCTCTGCATATCCGACACTTAAAATCAATCCTGCATTTTAAAATCATATTGAAAATGCACCATTTATATAGGCTAGTTTACCTGTTATTTTTTATATCATTTTGATGGACTTGCTAAGAACTGCTGGCATGCATTTTATCAACATTTAATTTATTATATCTAAATCAGTTATTTCACAATAAAATTTGATTTTAAGGGCAGCTATATTCATCTTTCTATAAAGATTTTTATTTGCCATTATTGTTTTTAAGTATATCATGTAAATTTTCTTTCAATGTTCCTGTATGTTTGTGTAGCGCCTGGAGTAGTATTTCATCATACACCCTGCTCTATAAATCTTTATCATCATATTAAACATTCCCACTTCATCGCAATTGATGAGCATATTTTCCACATGATCCACAATAACAGTAGAAAGTTTTTCATACAAACACACAATCAATAAAATTCGTTGAAGTCTATACACCTAATCTCAATCTACACACATTGGTACTTAAAATATCCATGTCATAAGGTCCTTCTGCTTTCAAAACATTCCCATTTGCGATCTTGCAATTAATAATTTTTTTTCCACACATGATCTATGAGAACAGCGAAAAACTTATTTTTCATCATTTTCACACCGGGACCCAATAATAAACTTGTGAACAAAGTATTGTCTCGTACATGTATCTATCAATTCCTCCTGCAGGGTACACCCAACGCTGGGTATATTGAGAAAATAAATTTTATATGAAATTTATTTATTTCAATTTCTGTCTCAATTCCCAGCCATTTTGATAGATGCACTATACATATACTCACGGGGATTTATTTCTATCACTCCAGCACATTCATGAGGAAATGGCCAATATCTAAAATGACATCTAATGCTGCCATATAAATCATATTATACCGTTCATAAGAAATTCTATAATATCAGTTCCTACGTCCTTGAAATATTCTAAATTACTTGACACTATTTCTACTCAAAAGACAACTGCATTAATTAATCTTACGATAAGATGTTAATTAATGGACATAAAATACATTAAACAGAGCACCTGGCCAAAGGCAAGTTTTGCTCACATATCACTTGAAATACACCAAAAGAAGACCAATGGCTAATCGCAATCCGTGAGTTTCACTAGAGCATAATTTCTAGGTAAGATGCAGCATTATAATTAAAAAGAAGCATCCTAAAACATGCCATGCGAGTAAATTGTGGTCTATATTGCTCCTGAAATAAAGTCAGAACAAATCTACATGTTATCCTTCACCAAAGTCACTACAGCACAAAACACAGGTCAGATGCAGCATCCGGAACACGAGTTGGAAGAAGCATTAATTGCTATAAACTGAGAACAGACCTAGACAAGGACCATAATCTCATGCCATTATGGACATGTCATTTCCAGTATGAACTCTACCCCATCTTCGGTGCAGGGGATATAATGGGGAAATTTAGGACTTATAAAACAAACTTTCAGGAAACTAAAGGGTTTCCCTGTCCAAAATCAAAAAAATATCAAATAAACATTTTAAAATCTACCACATTTTAGTTCGTTAAGTTGATGGCAATTAACGAACACGACGCCCATGCACCACATCACTCACCTGAGTGACCTTGGCCCTGACGTTGTTCAGCAGTGGTGATTTTTAGAAGAATTTCTATCAATCTTTATTCCTCTGAAAATTTTTGACCCAATATTGTGGCCCCAACAAAATTCAAATCTATACACAAAATGTGGCCCCACAGCCTAACCCAGGCCCTGATGTTAACAAACTTGATTTTGCACACCTTACTAAATAATATCATAATACATGTAATAGCCTTTCCATTACTAGAGCCAAACTCTTCAGCCAATGCACCTTTGTATTGTGGACTCAAATTATATAACTAAGGGGTATGATATTATATTAGCAATATTACAAGACGGCCATGGCCACATTGCTCACCTGAGCACTGCTTCAGTAAGGAGAGCAGTAGTTTGGATTTAGAATGCGCCACTGTGGAATAAATGTTTCCCTACATTATGATGTAAAACTTTATTCTAATCCCCTATTGTGGCCCATCCAACCCCAGGAGGGAGGAGGAGGCATTATCTGAACAAATTTAAATCGACTCCATATAGGAAGCTTTCAGGTAAATATTCACTCGTCTCCGGGTTCAATGAAGAACTTCCCTATATATCTGCATGTAAAATATTGATCCCTTATTCTGGCCGCACATTACTTCTAATGTCATTATTTGAACAAATTTTATCTTCACTATACCAGGGAGCTTCCGTACAAATCTCAGCTTTCCTGGTCCAGTGGGTTCTTAAAAGGATTTTTAAAGATTTTCCCTATAAATCATATGTAAAACTTTGATCCCTATTGGGGCCCCATCATACCCCCGGGGGTCATGATTTCAACAAACAATGAATCTCACAATATCAGGAAGCTACATAATAAATTTCAGAATTTTCTGGCCCAGTGGTTCTTGAGAAAAGATTTACAAATATTTTCCCCTATATAATCATATGTAAAACTTTGATCCCTTATTGGGGCCCCTCGTACCCCCGGGGGTCTGAATTTGAATAAACTTGAATTTCACTATATCAGGAGCTTCATATAAATTTCAGCTTTTCTTAAGCCCATATGTTTCTGAGAAGAAGATTTTTAAAGATTTTCCCATATTAATTCATATGTAAAACTTTGATCCCCTATTGTGGCCCCATCGTACCCCGGGGTTATGATTTGAACAAACTTGAATCTCACTATATCAGGAGAGCTTCATATAAATTTCAGCTTCTCCCTGGCCGGCAGTGTTCGTTAAGAAGAAGATTTTTAAATGAAACCACCCTATTTTTGCATTTTTGTGATTATCTCTCCTTTGTAGGGGCCTGGTCCTTTCATTTGCAGAACCATGTTTATCCCCTATTTTTTGTCTCTCCTTATTGTGATCAGATTTGTCAGTGGATTTGGCATTTGTCCGTAAGAATTTTCTTTTTACCAGTGTTTTTACTTATATTCAAAAGAGCAAATATAGTAGAACTTTATCAAACTTGATTTAATGAAAATATAACACTGCATTTCTTGGCTTTTGCAAAGTCTGAAATAATACGAACAATTAAAATAAAATAACTGTTATAACTTGCGCTTTTTCGAATCAGGAACTGTTTTTTTTAAAAGCTTGGCCCAGTGTAGCCATGTACTAACCGACAGGTTCATGTGGGTTATAATTCACAATCTACTTTCACTCCGCCCGTGATCGTTATTCCTAACTGCAAAGAATCAATCGCATCTGTTTCCCGAAATTGTGGAACTACTCCTATTTCCTTACGAAGACCCCAAGGACTCCATTTGCTTGTGTACTAATGATATTCGTAGCGTGTTTACAGCCATAATGATTTCTTCCTGCCATGAGCATGAGAAATACTGCAATGGACACAAGTGGCTTCCTTTTTTGAAGAGGGCCAAGAAATACTTACTGAAGATGATACAATCGTGCCTTCTTTCGGGTTTCAAGCCATTTTTAAATCATTTCTATGTATCACGGAAAATGTTTTACAACCCCCTGGTTCTTGCAATTATTCAAGCGTCAATTTACAACGCGATAAACACCAAACTATAAGCATTTAAAATATGAACGGCACCAGACTTTTCCGATTTTCCCGTAATTTTCAGGACATGAAAACGTAAGACGTATTTTTGGTTCTCAAAAATCCGTACAAATTACGGAGAAATCGTAAGAGTAAACAGGTCTGCATTTGAACAATTGAATCCCTTCACCCAAGGATGATTTTTGTTACCAAGTTTACTGAATTTGGCAAGGTGGTTCTTGAGAAGAGTCGAAAAATGTTGAAAGTTAACAGACAGACGGACCAGACAGACGACGGACAAAAGGTCGATCGGAAATAGCTCAACTAGAACCTTTGTTCAGCGTGAGCTTAAAAAGCCAACAAGAGGCCCATGGGCCACATCGCTCACCTGAGCACTGCTTCACTGAAAGAAGAGCAGTAGTAGCACTTTAATCCCCTAATGTGTCCCCACCCAACCCTGGGGGGATTATGTAAACAACTTAAATCTACTCCAATATCAGGAAGCTTTCAGGCTGAATATCCACTCGTCTTGGTTCCAATGAAGATTTTAAAAAGAATTTCCTAATAATCATATGTAAACTTGGTCCCCAATTGGGGTCCATCTACCCCCGGGGGTACCCCATGATTTGAACAAACTTGAATCATCCTCTATATACGGAGCTTTCTATAAATTTCAGCTTTTCTGGCCCAGTGTTCTTGAGAAAGAAGATTTTTAAAGATTTTCCCTATATTAATCATATGTAAAATTTTTGGTTCCCTAATTGACATTTGTGGCTGTAAAGAAGATAGATTTTGAAAAATTGGTTTCACTTTTTGGGCAGTTTTTTGCCCCACCCCCAAGCGCCCCAGGGGTGCAAGAGACCTGAAAATTCTTAATTTAATCGTGCCCCTTGTCCCCATATGCTTCATTTAGCCAAATTGTGAAAAGAATCTGACGGTGTTATTCAAGAAGAAGTTAAAATGCTCAATTGAAACACATTTCAATCAATGGACCATTTTTGGCCCCACCCTAATACCCAAAAACCCCTACCCCTAGGGTGCATTGAATTACAATTTATAACAGAAAACTCCCCTGCTCATTCCAAATATCATTTAGTTTTTAATGTACTATTAATAGCATTAAAGAAGATGTTTCAAATGTTTTAGCAAACATATACACTATGGTACCAAGTTTGGGCCCCGCCCTGGGGTCAGAACCACCTTACCACGGGGATCACAAATTTACAATTTTTGGTAAAGGCCTTCCTGCTCTTACATCACTATGCAATTTAGTTTCTCTCAGGCATTGTAGCGGTGTTAAAGAAGAAAGATTTTTGAAATGGTCACTTTTGGGCAGTTTTTGCCCCACCCCCCAAGGCCCCAGGGGGGCAAGAAGACCTGAAATTTTACATTTATGTGCCCCTTGTCCCAAGATGCTTCATACCAAATATTGAAAAGAATTGGACCAGTAGTTATCAAGAAGAAGTTAAAAATGTTCATTTGTTAACGCACGACGCACGACGCACAACGCACGACCGACGACGAAAACCGATTGCAATAGGTCACCTGAGTTACTCAGGGACCTAAAAAATTTTAAAGATTTTCCCTTTGTATAATCACTATTGTAAAACTTTGATCCCCTATTGTGTTGGCCCCATCAGTAGCCCCCGGGGGTTCATGATTTGAACAAACCTGATCTCCTCTATCAGGAAGCTTCCATACTAAATCTTCAGTTTTTCTGGCCCAGGTGGTTATTGAGAGAAGATTTTTTAAAGATTTTTCCATATATAATCATATGGGTAACTTTGATCCCTATTGTGGCCCCATCGTACCCCCGGGGTTATGATTTGAACAAAACTTGAATCTCCACATATAGGAAGCTTTCATTATAAATTTCAGCTTTTTCTGGCCCAGTGGTTCTTGAGAAGAAGATTTTTAAATGACACCACCCCTATTTTTGCATTTTCGTAGATGATCTCCACCTTTTTGAAGGGGCCCAGTGCCTTCATTTGAATACTAAACTTGGAATCCCCTATACCACAAGGATGATTTGTACCAAGTTTGGTTGATTGCCGCAGTTGGTTCTGGAGAATAAAGTTTAAAATGTGAAAAGTTTACCAACAACAACACGCCGACGACAACAACGACGACAGACAACGGACAAATTTCACTTTGAGCTTCGGCCAGAGCTAAAAATATTTGTGGTTATATACCGGTAAAGCAGTTTTAATGCTTCTTTTTTTTTTCTTTACTTATTCTGTATTACAAATTTTGAATTTAGTTTTTAGCAATTTAACAGAAATTTAAAGCCCTTGTCAATCAACCAGAAGTCTAGTAGGCTATATTCCATCAAAATCCATCTTCGCTAGCCAAGGGTTTCGGTCCACTCCGCTCCCCATGGGGAGCGGAGTGGACCGAAACCCTTGGCTAGCGAAGATGATCAAAATCTAACTCAATTTTTTCTTCAAACTACAAAAACTTTAATGTATACAAATGATGTACATGTATTAGTCAAACAAGCACTAATTATCTTTTACATTATTCGAGAAGTACACAGGAAGTATTTGAAGTTTCTATATCCGAAAGCTTTAAAAGTGCTTCATACAGATACAAAAGTGCTTCATACAAATGTTAACCAATAAAAATAGCCGACTCATTCTCTGGCTGGTTTTTGACCTCTGTACAGTCACTGGAGTGCTTGAACACCTCGTATATATATATATCTCATGAGAAATTTACTACGTTGACATTTACTGTATGTTTATTTTGCAGGTATTAGTCTCAAATTGCCTGAATTGAACTAGCAAAGCAGACATAATTCTCTTACACACACATACTGTGTTTATAATCCATTCATTGTATACAGAGGAAATAGAACTCTTTGCAGTCAATAGTCAGTGTATATACATTTAGCAATTCATGGTGCATAAAAATACTCAATACATTCCATAAAAAGCTGCACTTGAAATATCTCTTTTAAATCATTTCTCGATTGGTTCATCTTGACAATTAGTTTATAATTCAATGAATTCTAATGAGTTGTATTTTATCAAGTTGAACTTTTCAAAATTTTTCAACTTATAGTTTGATTAAAAATGAACTCTACTTCTTCAATCACTATTACCTTTCATTAACATCATAGTAGTACAATTTTTTCATTTAAAATTTGTTACGATAAGAAGATGAAGTTGCAATGGGCAACATAATTACGATATTTTGGACTGACATGTCAATGTTAATTTCATGAACATTTATTTTTTTTTTTATGTAAAATTCTACATCAATATATCATAGGAAAATAAAGTTGATTGAAACATATAAAATGAAATCTGAGATCCTTGCCAACCAATTGTCCAAAAAAAAAAAAAAAAAAGACAACCTATGCATTGTTAGAGTTACTGACTTGTTTTTCCAGTATTAAAAAATTTGGTGGCAAACATTCATAAATTTTGCAGCACTTCAAAATCTGTCCATGCATATATATATAAATTTGCACAATTTACATGAACAATCTTTAAAACATTTCATACTCTCTTGGTTTTTTTTAATATGACAATGAGGACATTTATTGGGGGTGAGAATGGTACATTTATATACATGTAATTCTTTATATTCTATACACACTTTTCTCAATCACAATCATGATTATCTTCACACTGAGTAACAGGTTTACTGTTTACCTTAAGTGTATTTTACTACAAAAAATGTCATTCATTATGTACGTATTAATCATCCCAGTGACTTTAGAGACACTCTCCTTTACAAGGTTATCTCCCCTCATGAGTAATAAATGTATAATGTACAATGTATAGAATAGAATAGATTTTATACAATGTATATATATCTAAAAGAGAGAGAGAGAGAGAGAGAGAGATGAGAGAGAGAGAGAGATGGAGAGAGAGAGAGAGAAGAGAGAGAGAGGAGAGAGAGAGAGAGAGAGAGAGAGAGATTTGTGTGTTATCACAAACCCTTTCAGTCAATCCAATAATTCAATGAACTGCTATCTCTTAATTATTACCGGTAATGATGACAGTTTTTCAATAGATATAACTGCAATCTTTGTCATCAAATACCACTGATGTAATAATATAAACTATAGGATATAGAAAAGTTATGCACATCTAGTGCATCAGAGTGCAATAAACCAAGGTTCAGTTATATAGGCAATATCCTGAAAAGTTATAAATAACAACCAACTTTAATGAACATCAACATAAAGATACCATACATGTGCATTCCTACCGGTAATTTCATTACCCTAACGCACACTGTAAATACTAATACTACTGGACCACAATAAAGTTATGCTATTGATAACTGGTAAAACAAGATAAAGGGTAAACATTGATGATATTCATTAATCTCTGTTGAAAAGAAATTGCTTTCCGTACATGCATTTATCTATGGATAATATTTCCGAGTCAGATGATATAAAAGTTCAAGTATGAACAACTGTTATCCCACATTTATCATAATTCATCATCCATTTCCTCAAAAACATAAAAACATGTATGTACACATCAAAGAAGCTTTCAGTCATCCCTGATGCGAGCTTACCTGAGCTACGATAGTGAGAGTTTCACCAGCTCCAAACGTCAGTTCCCCGTTATCTACATCCCCATCAAAATCATAAAGCCCTCGGGCTTGTATGGCCTACAAAATAAAACGGTCATAGAGAAACCAGCTGTACATGAACACCTCTTATACATCTACAGTATGTTGGCACAGAGTAATACATATTCATTTACATGTAACTTTCTACGCAGCATCACCCAGTGATAGGGGGACGGTCGTGTTGTTACCATTTTCACCGAGTGCATGACAAGTCACTGGCATGTTCAGAGCTGGGCAAGAAACCAAAAGCTGAACATTGCCTCTGTACCACTGCCAGGGATCACTGCTAAACCAACCCTGATCCCCGTCATCAAGCATCAACCACTTTCAAATTTTGAATATTTCTACAACTTCTTCCCCCTGATACAATAAAAGGACACTGGATATTCAGGAAAACGCTAGACTAAGTCCTTTTTCCCCAAGGAAAGTACAGATACAAAAAAATCAAATTCAACAGTAGCATCTTCTTAAACCTATTTTTGTGTGTATTTATTATCTGAATACTACATTCCTCTCCATGCATAATATACCCTGCATCCTGTTCTATCAACATGTATGTACATAATGTCAGAATTCTTATACAACTGACAGAGAAAAACCCAAACAAAGGTGACTAATGACAGATAAACAATACATGTAATAATCTGGGCAGTGTTGATAGCCTTCCACATCTGAAGCTGAAATGATAGGATTTCTTTTTAACTGTTGGGATTTTTATGCTGTGAGGTGCATCTATCAAATGACCCACTCATTGCTACTGTGGATCTGCTAAGATTTGAGAGTTTTTAGAAAGTATTTCAATTCAAAAATCAAAACTAACTTCCCTTACATGAATTGCATTTATAAATGATGTGACTGACATCACAATATAATTTGCAAATTTATATTTTCAGAAAGTAAATTCTATTAAAGATTATGAATCTAGCATAAAATTATATATCAAATATGTATTTCATATAAACCAACCATTAATTAGCAATGATTCATCAAGCAATATATGCACATTCAATCTCTCAGAATCATGGCATCTAAAATTTCAAAAATAAATGTAAATTGCAATACAAAACGAAATTGTATTGAACTGCCCTAAATGCACATTTTTTGCCATTAACTAATCTGGAAAAAATTGGGGACTCTTATGGGGAGGCTGTTTTTACTTGTTAGCCAATTGTCTACAAGCTACAGCCCTGTATCATTATGAACAAATTTCAGTAAAACTCATATAAAGAAAATATTTGAACACTCATAAATGGATGCTGCATGGCAATCCTGTACAATTTATTTCTTTGTTCACAAAATAACTATAAAGATTGTAACAACTTTCTGAATTGGTAAAAAAAAAAACCAACCAATATTGAAAACTCTAAGCTTTTTCGAGAATTGATTAGATTTTTGGAGGCATTTGGATGAGGATGAGAGAACCTTAGAGAATCCGTCATTGATTCAGTTGATAGTGCGTATAATCCCAATGATAGTATATATTTAGAAATCAAATTGGTACATTGTACGAGTTGGGGTAGCTCACTTATAGAACACCTGGCTGATAAAACAAGGGTCCCGAGTTCAAATCCTAGTTCAAGACATGAACATGTCTTATTCTTAATTAAGCTCAGTTATGGATGGCGGGGTTGGTGTAAATATTTGAGTGTTTTCTGGTTTAGAGAGACAGATGTACCAGTATATGGCCCAGGTATACGACTCCAGTGCAGGTCCTATATCTTACGTAACAGAGAGAGAATTTGTGGGGTGTCATATTTAATTTAAAACAGACAAAAAGTGACAAACTTACAATACTTTATGCTGGATTAACAGGTATCCTGATAATGTTTCAATGCAATACATGCTGATATGTTATCATATATGTAATACAATATGATATAATCATATGCTTTATATATTCTATCATTTACTACTGCACTATGAATAGTCACATTGTCAAGCATCCTGTTTAGTAACAACTTTTCTTGGAATTTTCATTTTGTGGGTATTACTTGTTCAAACAGCTTTCTATGTATATATATGTACACCGATGTTTTAGTCAGTATAGTTACATGAATATATTTTATTTATTATGAGAAGGAATATATGGCATTTTAGTGGAGAAAAATATTTATAATTGTACCTGTTAAAATAAAAATCACAGTCCTGATCTTTTACTATTGATAATTTTACTGCATGATGAACACAGTTACGTGCGTTACTTATAAACTTGTAATGATTCTAGACAGCTGTACAGCTTAGTACAATACTTCACAACCCTGAGTACTTCCAACTAATGACAACAAATATTTCAAGTACTTCTTCTAACTTAAGCCATCTTAAAAATTGGCTTTATTTGCATATTTCTTGATTTCCAGCTGATGTTACATACTCTGGTGATCAGCTTCCTACGTTATTTATATCAATTCAGGGAGACTGAATTTCTCAGCAGTCAGGGGGAAACTGGTCATAAAGGGAGGAAAACACCTCACCCTATCTGGAAAAATATGATTTTCTATCACTTTAGATCAAACCCAGAGTGTTTTGATTTTTTCAAAATTTTAGTAAATCAGAGAATTTAAATAATAATAATAATGATTGGATTTATATAGCGCTTTATCTACCTAAGTACTCAAAGCGCTTTACAATGCATTATTACCCGGCAGCCCTTAACAATCCAGAACCTTCTCAGTGCAAGCTGACGTTAAGGCGCTAAAACACTAACATTCTGACAAGATCTTTCACTGTCTATAGCCAGGTACCCCTTTTACACTTGGGTGGAGTGAGAAATTCATGTAAAGTGCCTTTCCCAAGGACACAACGTTGACCCTGCCACGGCCAGGATTCGAACTCAAGACCTTCAGTCGAGAGTCAGACGACCTAACCACTAGGGCACCGACGCCTGATGACCAAAGTTGGTCTGAAAAGAAGAAAAATCACCTCCCTGTATCATTTATCATGAACAGACTGTGATTTTGCATGAAATTAGTGTTAAAGTTTTAATATTACTTTTATTATTTAAGTTTAATTCCTCTTCACAGCTTTTAGAGCCTGCTAATATACTGAATCAATACAATTAGGCAGTGTAGCAAAGTGAAAGAAGACGATGCCATCTTGGAAAACTCACTAAGATTTGAAGGACTAACTCACAAATTACATCGACAGTTTTCAGTTCTTCCTAAAGACGGTGATAGGTGTATTCACTGTACAGACGAATTAAAATTAGCTGTTTTGAATCCGCTACCGCTTCTCGTCTGCGACCGGATCTAACATTTAATTTTAATTAGATTGATTCACTGTACAACATATTAGCAAACTACACTGACATATAGTTTTTATATGGAAATAGAGTATTGTAAAACATTTAAGATACAACTATCAAAATTAATAAGTCATTTGAGAAAACTGCAATACACAGATACTTATTATAGCACGTAACACATTTTATACAAATATATAACTAATACATAACTGATACATACACTGGAATAATTTTTCATTGCACCTTACAGGCCTTATCATAAAACTTTTAAAATTTGATTGCACAACATGTATGTATGTATGTGTCTGGACTAATGGAAAGGTATGCAGTGCAGTGATTTTTAAGTCATGTAGTAACTACTGATGTTGAGTTTTTCTAGGTCCGACTTTTCTAATGCTTAATCCAACCAAAACACCAATGTCTTAGTGTTGGCAAACTTTATTGCTTGATACAGCAGCCATTGATCTTAAGGGCAGTGTTCTTCATTGATCAGAGCAAGGTAAACAACATAGATCTTTATTAATTAGACTGTAATTACAGTTACCTACTACAGGGAACATGAGATAAAGTGTGTGAAAGATTCATTGGTTTACTATTTCGGCTGGTGAGTTTGGTCATTAGATTGATTTTTTCTTTCTTTCAATTTTATCTATAAGCTGTCAGTTGTCATAAAGTAATGTATCATGATGCATAGCACAAATAAAAAAGTTTTCTTAGGTCAGTAGAAGCAGTACAAGTTTTAAAAAAAAATATTAAATCATGTACATATTTATAAATGTGTATTTTTTATACTAGCAATTCAGCTATTGGTTTGTTTGACTGTTGTTTTATGTCCTATTAGTAAGAGAATTTTTCACTCCAACATGTAGAGATATCACCAGCCGTGAAGTGCCACAGATTCTGACCTAAGACTTGGCGCTTACAGCCAAAGCATGACACAAGACGTAAGCTTTTGCATTTACAGGAGAACAATGACACAAGATGTAAGCTTTGGCGTTTACAGACGAAGCATGACGCAAGACGTAAGCATTGGCGCTTACAGACAAACCATGACACAAGACGTAAGCATTTGTGTTTACAGGCGAACCATGACACAAGACGTAAGCATTTGCGTTTACAGGTGAACCATGACACAAGACGTAAGCATAGGTGCTTACAGATGAAGCAAGACACAAGACATAAGCATTGGCACAAGTTTACAGACGAAGCATGACACAAGGCCTAAGCATTGGTGCTTACAGACGAAGCATGACACAAGACATAAGCATAGGCGCTTACAGACGAAGCATGACACAAGGCCTAAGCATTGGTGCTTACAGACGAAGCATGATACAAGGCCTTAGCATTGGTGCTTACAGACGAAGCATGATAC
>CAJDSM010017846.1:0-27589 GCA_903981925.1 Ostrea lurida
ACAATGTTAACTTCGCCTTTTTGTACATCACTTAAACAATTAACAAGCAAATTACTTTTAGTCAAAGGTGACTTAAGGTCATTTTGTGAAGGTCAAGGTCATTTAAAATACATATCTTGTATATGGAAATAAACTTCATTTCAACAATAGTTCAACAGTTATTAAGTATTACATTGGTTAGATGCAATTCGGGGAGCATATTCATCAGTTTTACTGATATTCTTGTATTCCATATGGTCCATGACAATAATCCTGGCTGTGAACGATCTAACATGTGTCATAATTTGCCTACAATTGCACAGTTTATTATAAAACAACACCAATCACAAGTGATTGAATGGTTGGTTAACCTTGCCAGTCAATGTTTAAACAATAAACAGCGATCCTTGTCGATATAATTTATTCGGAATTGCCGATTCCACACTCGCTTCTTTGATATTTACTTTTCTATTTGTATATGCATTGCTGCATAGCCAAAACATACACAGATTGAATTTCAAGACTCGTAAAATTTGTTAAAAACGAAATAAATGGTGTCCAATATGAATACAAGTTGATTGTTTCCAATTTGGTTGTAAGCGTTTTTGGGACAAGGGGGCAACGGGGAAATACCGATAGTAAATAGAACATATAGTTCATTGTAAAGAAACCTTTTTTCAAACTGAAAAGTAAGACAGAAAATAATGCCGTATAAAACGTCAAACATTTGATGGAAGGATTTTAAATCAGTGACTGAATTGGAGTTAAACTGAATTGTTTTGGGACATCTTTTTAAACACGGAAATGCAATCAATCATGATTAAAACGTTTTTACATACTATAAGATTACAAGTTACAACATGAAACACATGAGCATTAAATACTTGTTGCATGTATATACAATGAAATCCTGTCTCTCGATATCGGTCACAGACCACTTACACTTCTTTGCTTCGGTGATATAAGGAAAATATAGACTCACGTTGTAATGAAATTAATTATCAACACCACAGCCTACTTACTAGGTCTTAATACATCAGCTATTTCACGTCCCAAATGTCTTTATCAATAAAATCTAAAGGAAATACAGACTAAAAATAATCAAAATAATATCTGGTGTTTTTTTATTATCATTTTTTTAATTACTTATTTATCATCATCATCATCATTATATGTTTTCAATGAAAAACTTAGATAATGAACAATAATGAATTTCAATATTACTACAAGAAATACAACATTAAGGGACTGACTCACGATTTTCTCCAAAATTCTGGGGGGTTTTATTTTTGTGATCAAAATATCTTGTCTGATTTGTATAACGTTCAAATATGTGCCCATGCAGAGTCAAAATGCATTAAATTACAAAATTAGCCATTCAACATTTGTTTGTAAATATAACCACTGGTTACAACGCTACATTTATGGTGACAGTCGGTGTTCGGATATCGGGCCATGACTACATGCAAATTATAATTTCCTGGACTAACACGTGAATACATGTGAAAATTTTCATTCCTTAATGGTCTTTTTCTTGCTGCGCCACCCCCAAATGTAGCGTTATATCTAGTGATAAAAAAGACTAGAGTCTTTGTTTACATACCACAGAGTTACGGCTAAAATATCGCTTTTATCGTTCCATTCAAAAGGTCCAAAATTTGAATATAGACTTTAAATGAGTAATATCTTCAATATTTAATAAAATACAAAAGAAGATGGGTGATTTTGGCAACAATATGCCTATTCACGACCCATTGCGATCAGATGAGTTAAAATCCGCATTCATTTTACCTGTGATTTACCAATACGTTTACAGTACCATTCTAAATGCTATCTCAAAATACATGCATTCAATACAGATATAGAATGACATAGATCATACATCAAAGCAGAAATATTTAATTCAAATCATTCGTCAAATTGTTTCACGGCAGCATATGTACATGTGTTCCAGACATTAAGCGTTTTCACAATGCAATTACATGTATGATGTCTGAGTACCCAAGTAACCATAAATGACACTTGGCATATATGCTGCGGCACACAACAGCTACGTTGCTCCGCATTTGCTTGACAAAACCAACGTACACAATACTTGTAGTGAAACTTTTACCCACAAGTTGTAATGATTTTTGGTGCTGTGTGTCAAATGGGATTCCTTGCCATTCAGGTCGTCCATTAGGACTCAGCAATACATGTATTATTCGGTAAAGGTGAAATGGCAAAAGATATTATAAGGTATTTAGAATAATTCCAGTATCAACCAAGAAAATACTAGGAAAATTGGTATTCGCGAACAACAGGTATGCATATTGATTTATCATTAGGATGCAGACTATTCGATCGCGGCATTCTCACCAATGAATAGTAGCCGAATTCGCCAAGCTATTTGAATCACCTGTATGAACTTAGGAAATTTTCTTGACAGTCGAAGCAAAAGTTATATACAAAAACAGTCAATCTTTTTCATAGAGTGGTCATCTCATACTTCTTATTTACAAAACATTTCATATAAACATACCAATAACCAATTTTACTCAGTTTCTACAACTTCGAAACTGAACCCACTCTATGTGAAATTGCGCTTGAAAAAGTAAAATTGATGTTATTCTGTGCGTTTTTCGCGTATACGTCATTTTAAATATGATTTTTTCAATGTTCCGTTACTTGAGCGCACAAAGAAAAGCTTTAATGAACACTATGGATTGATTGTTTTAACTAAATTAAAAATTTTCCGTTTCTGGGGAGTTTCAATTTTAACTTTGATATTTGTCCCTCTGTGGGCACTCCGCTCGATAAAGTCACCCATCTTCTTTATTAAAAATCGTGAATCAGTCCCTTTAAGAATAGGACCCCCCCCCCCCCCCAACACAACCCTCCTAGGGGAATAAGCATCCATGTTCATCAGTTACATCGGTCGTCCACCCGCGCCATGTATAACCCGTAGTCAAAATCATCACAAAAAGAACGACCTAACAGATGATATAAAATACGTCAAACAACATTCTACATATATATAATGGCAAGTCGTATTTATAAAAACAACCACAGGATTTAAGAAATGCTGTTTTGAAATGAGACTGATGATTGCTTGATTATTACTGTTTACGTCCCACTCGAAAATATTTCACTCATATGGAGACGTCACCATTGTCGGTGAAGGACTGCAAAATTTAGACCTATGTTCGGCACTCAGAGCCTTGAGTAGGAAGGGATCTTTTTCGTGACACACCTACTGTGACACGGGACCTCGATTTTTCTGGTCTCATCGAAAGACCGCGCCCTTCAGTTGCCTCTTGCGACACGCAAGGGGATGCTGGGACCTATTCTAACCCGGATCACCTTATGTTCATTGCCTGCCCCGATAGACAAAATACAAACGAAGAGTCTGCTTGGATAGCACCCGGATGTAAAAACGTTCTGATGACACAAGGCAATAAACGATGTTGATACTTGTAAATAGCAAATCATAACAGGTCTACTTTTGTAAAGGCAAAGTAAACGAAACAGTGATCATTATTGTGAGTCCCAAATAGAATACAAAAACAAGAGTTTGACAAGCACGGACCCCTGGACACACCAGAGGTGGGATCAGGTGCCTAGGAGGAGTAAGCATCCCTGTTGACCGGTCACACCCCGTGAGCCCATAATCTTTATCAGGAAGACAGAACAACCGTATTCAAATCAGTGTTGTTGAAAAAAACGGCTTAATTAACAATGGCTATGAAACACATATCAGACATCATTTAACTCAATGGTAGGTATTAGTGCATTTCGCCCATATTTAGTTTTGTTTAGACAGTGCTCTCGACACAATCCCACACGTTTTAAAGGACATAGGCACGTTTTGAGCTGAAAATGTTAGATTTTAGATTTTCATTTTTAATGTTTACAATGCTCGCTTATGTATTTTAATGGTCAGCAAAAATTTGAACGTCATTTGTTGCGTTTCAAGTGAAATACAGCACTTACAATGTTTGCTATGCAAACAGGGTTCAAACCTTGTGTTTATTTACATAAAGATTGCTTGACAAAAATACCATGTTTAAATCAAAATAAAATGTGAGAAACACTAGAAACTATTTTAATTGTGTTCAGAATGAACCTTTAATTTGAAAAACTCTGCTTTAAACGGAACGTATACTACCGTATGATGTAGCATATTCATTATAGGTAAACAAAAACATGGCTCGAGCCTTGTTTTACAAAGCAAAGAATTGTAAGTGATGTTATCTCACGCGTTCAAATTTTTGCCGACCATTACAAATACCCTAAGTGATCATTGTAAACATTAAAAATGAAATTCTAAACCTTTTAGCTAGAAACGTGTCCATGTCCCTTTAAGGTCATACGCAAAATTCGTATATGTATATAATCTTTTAAAGCTATTCTGACATATGTATATGAATTCATAGTACCCTTAGATATTCTTTGAGAGAGAAAAAATAAGACTCTATTACCCTGTTTGGTAAAAATAACAGATGATGAAGAATTTAATTTGCACAATTATTTTATACCTGATTTCTGAGTTACTCTCTCTGAGAAACGCAAATGCAATGCGCCTAGCCTGTACATATACATACTACAAGACACTGTCGGTTGTGGTGTAATATATTTTCATCATCAATAATTCTCAAGCGATTGAATGACTCTTTGCATTTCCTGTAACTCTTAATTATTGGAAGCTTCAATGTGGAGATAGAAAACAAATTGTCAAATGTACATTGGCGTATGCCCTTAAGTAAGTAAGTAAGAACCCTTTTTCATTACATTAATATCGTTCAATCAATTTAGCACATATCCACATATTTCGGTCATAATAGGTCCGATAACTCTGTTTTGACAATGAGACTATTGATCAGATGAATTATTTTGGTGACAGTAAGGGAAGTTATGAGTTACAGGGATGTAATTACCTTAAATCCCCATTCACACCTTGATTAATTTTATCAGATTTTAATTCATATGATTAAAAAGTATTAAAACAGAAGTAGCTCAGAACATATTTGTTTTTTCTTATTACGGATGAAACTTAAATCTTACGGGGGGGGGGGATTACATGTTGAAAAAATATGTTGAAATGCGATTATTGATATACTTATGATCTTCATGATTTGTGATGATGATGAATAAAACCTCCATGCTTAACTTAACATGGCTATTGTTGAAATGAGGTGTTAGATGTCACGTTAAATTCTGTGTTTTTCCCTGCCAATTTCTAATTACTTGTAAATTCATGCTCCTAATTATGAAAATAGGTCCTCTAGATTGTATTCAAACCAATTATCGGATAGCTAAAACAACACAAATTCTTCCAACAATACACCAAATGACATATTGAGTAGATAATACCTTTGTTTGTACAAATAAAAGACAATATGGCTCTTAAGATTTCAATTATTATATTGCCCAAGTCATTTGCAAGCACTTGTATTGTGTGGTCAATCAAGGAAAGGACATTTCTGAACTTCATGGGTAAGCAATGATTTTCTTTCCTTGTCAGTCTTTATTCATAACACAATTAAACAGATTTTTAAAAACACAATTTTCACATGACGCTAATCGCTTTGTTTACTCCCGCGTTGCGTCCGCCATTTTGAATGTTTCAATATCTGTGAAAATTCTTAATTTTCAAGACGATTTTGTAGCAATAAAAGTTGGTTCTGAACTGAATGTTTTTCATGTTTCATATAGTTTAGTGTTTTAACTTTTACACTAGATGTCCAACTTTTTCCAGATATATGAAAAAAGGTTGAAAAATACGTTTTATACACGCAAAATGCCGAAAATTCACCAAATGTTTGTTTATTTACACACTAATCATTAGACGTATAAACACTATTTTTCAAATGAATTTGTAGCAATAATCTTTTTTCCGAACTGAAATAAAATATATTATCTTTTGTAGAAATTAATGCTCTTTCGGGTCAGGGGTCCAACTTTTTTCTATATAATATATGAAAAAAGTTATAATGGTTTAATTACACACTCCCCGTTATCGCCTATAGTAAATACAGGTACTCTTAATAGGTAAACAAATAATCGCTGAAGTCACTTGATGACCGCTATAGTTGGATATGTCATCTCGGGATCATATGAGCCAACAAATCGGTCACGTGCTATTCGTACATAATCTGTTGGTAAATTCATGTCGGAATCGCATTACCGTTGCATGATTTATGAATACATGTCGCTTAAATCAGGGTCACGTGGACATTAACTTTAGGCATCTAACACAACCTTCAAACTGCGCATCTTGTATGCAGCGCACGTCATTAAAGTCTGCAATGTGTAGCAAGAATTTGACAAGAGTTTTAATTTGTGAGGCGAACCAATATTGAACACTATTTCATAAATCGTTTATATTACAAATCTTGAATAAAATTAGACAGAGACTCGTGGCTTTTGGGGCAATATAATTTTGTTGTTCACTTAATTAAAGTAGTATACATTAGAAATATCATTCATATACACAAGTGCATTGAATGCGGGCGTTAAAACATTAAGATTGAACATAGTAAATTTAGATTTTAATGCATGCCTCTAAATATTACAAAATTTAAAAAAAACAACAACAAATGTTCATATGAAAGAGAGAAAGTTTAATCGTAATCCACATAAATAAACATAGTTGGCACCGCATTTTAAGCAACTACGATCAATCACTGGAGAAAATTATGTATATAAAATGTGTACTTATGTCAGCTAGAGATCCTCTGTCTCTCAGACAATTGTGCATGTTTATTCTAGAACCCAAATATATCGTCTGTTATCCTGATTGTCACTTTTTGACACATGTTATTGTATGTATGTAAATGCATAACTTGAATTTCACTCCCCAATCCATGATATGCAGTGAGATCATTTGACCTGCACTAATCTTTCCTTGACACGAATATCTGCAACGAATTGGATTTGTGTTTTTTGCCATGCGCTAAATTTTAATCCATCACTCGTTTGTTGTTTTTTAAACTTTCCAATTGCGTTTTTCTTCTTCCTCTAAACAAACCATCCATTTTAGAACAGGGAATAAATCAATCCGAAAGGTCGGCTGGGACTAACTACCTTGTCAGCTGACAAATCACCGCTTAATGAGCAATGCTCTACTTGGCACGTGGATTCCATCCTTTTTTATGTGTGTGTGTTCTATTAGGTTCTCACGAGACATCTTAAGAATGAAGCGACAGAATTAGATAGTACTTCCAATCTTAAGTCTTGGTGGCGCAGTCTTATGCAGTTCGATGTTGTCTTGAAATATCACTAATAAACGACATAGAATACATTTAAAAAACAAAAAGAATCAAGCTTATCGAATAATGTGTTAAAAACTTTTTTTATCAGTTACTCTCTATTCAGAACAATGCGACATGTAGGTGTACTTCCGATATTATTACTCAATTTCCAATATATTTTTTTTTATAAATTCTGCATCACCAAAACAGAACCAACAACACCAAAGCAAATAAATGAAAAGGGAAACAGATAACCCCACCCCACCCCCAAAAGAAAAAAAAAACCCCCATCAATGAAATAAATCCATAAAGAAGTGAATATAATTAGCATTTTTAAAAAAAAAAAGGGGGGGGATGATATAAATAACACCAGAAAACACTTCCAAGCATTTTCAAAAATAATTTGATATTTCTAAATAAACTTGACTCTTGCTCTGTTATTTAAAAGGAAATCACGAGTTTCCTCATGTTTTCGTGAATTAACTACAATACGGCAGTGTATCTGCCGCATGTAGTTTACTTACCAAACGCAGTGAAATACGAAGAGGACACTTTTGAAAACCTTCTTTCTTAACCTCCTCCATACCTTCCGGGTCAAATCCAAATATAATACATTTATCAAACCACAAACTTAATACAAATAAACTCACTCCCATATACAATAGCTGATGCTATCCAACAATACAAACTCCGAAATCATAGACCGTGCTTCGTTGAATTTTACTGGCTATACTTTTTAAAATCATGATTAATAGTCAAAATGTCGATTTCACGATTATTCCTCACGCTGTTCTTGAGTTCTGAGCCTATTTCCGAATTCGGTACAGAATATTCTGTAATCGATTAATATTAATATATTTATTGTGTTTATAAGGTAATACTTTTTGCAGTGTAGACATAATTTAGTAAGCTACCTTTACCCAAAACATGCAGTTCCGTCTTTCAAAACTTTTATTGAAGAGCAATTTTCTATCATCCTTCCGTCAAGTACCGCGTTTTAAACCATTTTACTTTTATTTCAAACAAAACTTTTTCTTTATAATCTGTAAGTCATGGCCCCCTTTCCAATTTAGTCGTTTAGAGTCGAATTAGTTATACAAACCCTGTTATCTTTCATAATAAGTTTGCGACATTATTATGAAATATGATAACTATATTTACACCAGATTTATCGCGACAACCATCATCATACTGCAGGCATACCCTCCCTCCCTCGTAGGCTTACAACTATAGTATGGTACTATAAGCGATTTATCATACCGGCTGCACACAGTAAATTTAAGTAAATGCACAGAAATTTATGCAGTGTCATAAATAATCTTATCAATTGGCCACAAAAATTTTACCAGAAATTAAATAACAATCCACACAATGGCAGTCCTGGCCCCGGATCATGAAACAAACTCAGACTTACGTCAAAATTTCAATCACCTGTAAAAATTTAATGTCTGACTTAATTTTTGAACCGAACTTAATTTTCCCAGACATTAGAAATGTTATTAAACTATTATAATTACACCCAATCCTCATTTTTGTAATTACTTTGACCTTCTCCGATCATTCCATACAATAACCGATATAATAGATTAAGTGATACCATGGCGCAACTTCCCCGTTTGAACACATGATGAAAATCTTAATCAATATTAGGATAAACTACCG
Source organism: Ostrea lurida (assembly GCA_903981925.1). Lineage (NCBI taxonomy): Eukaryota > Metazoa > Mollusca > Bivalvia > Ostreida > Ostreidae > Ostrea > Ostrea lurida. The sequence goes on from CAJDSM010017846.1 coordinate 8,874, forward strand.
TCCCGTCATTTCAAATTGCTGACGTAGCTAGATAGCTTAGTCATGTGACCTACTAACTGTAGAACGCCGCCGACTTTTTCGATTCCCGAGCATGCGATTCATTGTTTCTAGCTAAACACTTACACTTTTTTGACGACATCGGGGTGAAATATTTTATTCTTCTTAAATTATTGGTTTATCATCATCCGCTTCTACTTTTCATCCACATCCAAATTCCTCTGCGTGTATGACATTTCCACTTAAAGATGCTTTGATGATCTTGCGCGTCAGATTTAGATTTAGCGTCATTATAATGTTGTAATAGATCCGGGACATTCTGCAAAATCGTACATGTCATTTCCAAACAGGCCCAGGTTGTATCCTTACACACTGCTATTTCTACATGAATACCCCGCATACCTTTTTCAGTTGGAATTGACAGATTAGTCATAATACACGAATGTCTGGCCGATCCCAAATAAATTGATAATTTTGAAATTTGGATCCCCAAGTTTGTTCATTTTCCCACCGCCAAAATCCGGGAGGGGGAAGCGGCTTAGGGTGGGGGGTGTGAAACCCCCAAAAATGCAAAAAAAATATTTTGTTACAAGTGTGATTCAACCTAAATGACGAGTGAATTGCAAATTCCCATGGCCCCCCTCCCTCCTAAGATCCCCACTGGAATATGTCTGTATTGGTCATTTGAGCCCACGCCAGCTATATCCACGATTCTTGCACATGAGACAATCATTTGCTTACATTCTCCTTTCAAAAATAATGAATTGAAAGCCTAAACTGTCTAGCAACGAAAAAAATTATATAAAAGTATATCTCTATGATTATCTCATAGGGCAAGAAGCAATTTGAACATCCATGGGATATTAACATATTACCATGGTATTTTTTAAGAACTTAATATTATCTGTACTTCATTTATATATCAATATAACGAAAATTCACATCTCATGCCTATTGTTCTATTGCGAGAGGGGAGATTATAAAATGCCACTTAAAAGGTGTACCTTTCGTTTAAAACGATCAACAAAAATAAAATAGACTGTTACTGTGCGCTATTTATAGGATTTCAATCCATTCCGAAGGCCCTTAAGATACCGCACAGCACTATCCAGTAACTTTCACGATCTGTTCAATGATCAGATTGAAACTCTAGATGAGTTAGAATGACACCATATATATGTCACGTAGTCACACGGACAGGAGACCCACTGCTGTAGCAGGAAATTGTTTTTATAAACACAGCGGCATCATTTACAAACACTGCTATTACAAACAGATAGCGTCCATCATTCCATAATAAGGTCTAAACCGTGAATAGCAAATCTATTAATCCACAAACTTCTTTTTTTTTTTTTTTTTTTTGTGCGCACTACGCGAAGGAAAGTCTGTTTTCTTTAATTAACATCATAGTTATTATAAGACTGAAAATTTAGCAGCATATGAGAAGCGATGAAGAGAGAAGGGGGAATTCGTCATTGAGATCGAACGCTTGCCGCATGTATGACTTTTTGTGGAGAGCTTCGCTGGTTATTTTTGTGTAACTTTGGCGATATCCTGTCACCGGTGCAATGGTCATTTGTAGAATAATAAGTCATCCTTGTATATTACTTGGGGGTATTCAGGTAAGCGCGTAAATTTAATTCATCCACACGTATTTTGAAATTTTAACATTCCATTTTCCATATTTTAGAAAGATGCTACATTTTATTTTTTAAATAAAGCCTACGCTTGTAAAAACATGAAAACAAAAAAAAAAAAAAAAAAAAAAAAAACACCACAAGAAATGGGGAAATAAATAAATAAAAAGAAAGATAAGATTAAAAAAACGGAATAAAAAATAAAAAATAATATCACAATAAAACAAATAGCAAAATAATAATGGGTAAAAACCATTTCCGATTATCTCGGAACAATATTGGTTGATACGCAGGTATTACGAATTGCTTCTACATTAGACTAGTTGCAATTGTAATACAATATACTGAAATTTAATAAGAAATATAGTTAGGAAAATTGAACAGCTGGTTTTCCTTTGACATGTAACAGATTGGCTGTCTCGTATTTTCTGTCATTGGTCACAGATTTTTTGAATTGGGTCTTTCTGGATTTGGCTTCATAAAGCCCATAAATCTTTCAAAATCATTTTAAAAAACTTTACCTGACCGAATAAGATACCTAGTTAAATTGTACACATGTTTTCAATGTATTGACATCGTAGTAAATTGTAAATAATGTTCATTCACCTTGAAACTTTATGTACAAATTTTAGGCCCCAGTTTTGAAATTATGGGACTTTGCTTTTTTGTTATTGGCAATATTTGTGGTTGTGTAGAAAATGCGCTATAAAATTAAATGAGGTTTTCGCAAAAATTCAGAATAAATTAATTTAAAAAAAACAACTTACAACATAACATGTAGACTCTCATTTGGCTTATTCACATCGTAATAATCAAGATTTAATACGAACATTTCGCCAAGATTACACACAGGTTGACGTGTTTTCGGATATAATTAAATACATGAAAAATGCTGAAAAGAAGGTAATATATATTGTGTTTTTGATGTTAAAAAAATTCTCTGACGTGCTAATCATAAAGACAGTCACACAAGGCACAGTAAAGGAAAATTAACAATGCGTCTTCTCGAACTGTACGTGTCGTCAATCTGGGTCACGGCCGTCCGTCAAACTGAAGACGAAAAATAGAGCCTTGCGCGTCACACATATCGGAAGCAATGATAGAATGAGAATCACGGGTTTACCTTCAAAAACCGAGGTCTTGTACTGGCAGACGTTGGCACATTACCATAACCCTCACCAGTGCGGCCAGAATCTCTCAAAATGTGTAGCTCTGGATCATCCCGACGTTTGTGTTATGTACGCCACAAACGTCGTCTTGTTGGATAGATAGGGTAGTACACAAACATGTATAATAGAAATAGGCACACAAGGGAGACGCATATATACATGGTTAATAGACTCTTATGTTCTTTAAATCAAGTAGAGATAAGAGTCCCTGTTTCTTTTACTTGTACATTACTCCCATTCACATGATATACTCAAATATAGCTCACTTAAATGGGGCGGTCCTTCGAAATGAACCGGGGAAAAACCGAGTCCTGTGTCACAGAGGTGTGGCACAGACTAAAAAATCCCTCACTGCTCATAAAAGGACGCTGAGTGCGAGCATTATAGGCCTAAATTGCAGGCCCTTCACCGCAATGGTTACGTCTCCATTATGGGTTGAAATATTCTTGAGTTAGGACGTAAAACCTAATTTCGGTCAACGAATTTCCCTTCGAAAAACTTGCCAGAATTAAATTCAGTTATATTATATTTGATCTTTATAATTACATAATGGGGCCCGATGCGTCGTGTGTTTTTTTAAATCACCTTTACTGTTTAAGGGCTTTAATTCGTGGGTTAAAATAAGCGACTCTTTATCTGTTCGGTATTTCGCGAGGTTTCAAAATTCTCGCAGATTGAAGATAGACTGACTAGAACGCATATCACAAATGCCTTTAAACTTTGCGATTTTTTATTATTATTCGCCCCGATCGTATAATAATAATCGCATAACTACCGGAAAATAAAATCCACGCATCATTTTTCCCTTTACAAGTAATCATACGAAATCGTGCATAGATAGGATAACACTGCCCTGATTATAATTTAGCTCAACCAAAATTATTTGTAATATGTTACCTAGGCAGAGTTAAACAGCTCTTTTAATTTGTTTAAAAGCCGTCATTGGCATAATCTTTCCCAGTTAAAAAAAATTGAACGTAAATTAATAATAAGAGCTATGTGTACGTTCTTGTATCCTTAAATCCATGTCTTGTACAAGGAAACACAATTTATCACCTTAAAATTGGTAAATCGTGTATTAACATTTAAAGTCCTCCAATATGTTAGCCCTGACATTTACCGATTTGAATTAAACCACCACGTCGTCAGAAGAACCGCGGGGAGTATATCGCTTTATCTCAATTACACTTTTCACATTGAAAAGAGAATATATCTACCACATAGCTGGAATTGACATCGAACTATTCTCTGTTGCCGATTACACCCCCCCCAAAAAAAGAAGAAAACCAATCATTTTCTACTGTAGAACACCCATGTCGCCGACAATAACATCTGTTAAAGTTTTGTACGTGGATATTTCAATATGAGGATGTAATACAGGGCATGTTTCATCAAGATAGTACATGCACTTCATGTCATCTGAAATATCTCTGGAAATTATTCACTTAATAAGAAATCAATATCAACGTGCATTAGGCACACGTGACTGCTTTATTTTTTACCTAATTTTTTTAACGTGAAAAGAAAGTAGAGAAAAACTCTGAAAGCAGGTACTTTCCCTAGATCGAAAAAAAGATTTTTTTTATCCACTTGTTTAAGTAGAAACACAGGCAACATATACTCACAGGTGAAATAAATATTGTTTTAAACGTCAGGTGTTGGGAACACGGGGGGGGGGGGGGGGCGGGTTCTCAACCTATAACTTTTGGTACAAACGTCCTCTGAGATTTTCTCAAACCACCCCCATAAATATATTTAAATATTTTTGAACCATTACCCATTCATTATTCCTTTGAAATTCTGACCCAATCATTTATTTTATTACAAATGTCTTTTGGGGGGGAAACCCCCTTTAAATTTCATTGTAATAAGTTGCGGCCCATTCAAGATAAGTGCGATATTGTAAATACTAGGAAAATGTCATAATATTCTATGATACAAACCGTTATTAAGAGGTAATGAAACTCCAGCGGAATAAATTTACGATTCCATTAATCGTAACGGCAATATTTAAATTGTCTACCCATTGATATAACCAGATGATGAAAAAATGGCCACCCCATCTGAATATTTAGCTTGTCAAAATAATGCGCACCCAACCAGCGGCACAATCATTAGTGTGTTAGCAAGATATAGGAAAGCGCCGGGGCGGGGGGGGGGCACAACTATATTCCATGAGTGGCAATTAGTACAATCCCGTCAAGGTCGTGTGTACGTTTGACTTGAAGTCTAATGAAGCTGAGATGACACTTGCAAGCAAGGACTTTTCTGACAAAACGAAATCATTTCCGTTTTTCTCATTCATAGTGTAAACTGTCAGTTCGGTGTAAAATGTAAACAAAAAGTAGCCGATGCAGGACGACAATGAGAAGAAATGGACACAAAGCATCACAGGATGTATTTTTGATTTTGGAGGATTCAGAGGCGACTGTCAAGATTAGATTAATACACCTTTCAATCATCTCGAGAATATTCCAGGAGTGTTACACAGTATTGAAATGAATGTTTTGCGCAACCTTGATCTTTTGTACTTCCGAAACCTATTCGGCATTCATCCAAACGAAAATGCATCTTTAGGTAACCCATTTATTAAAGTTACATTCTGTAAGTCTAAAATGTGCGGTTGAACAGCTGATTTAAACCAAACATTGCAGGATGTCTTAACATAGCTGCAACTGTCAGCGTAAATATGATTAATTTTAATAGTGTCAAGAAGTTAACACGAATAAATAAATTGATACTGATTGTCATTAAGCTTTACATATCCTACGTTTATAATACATTGATTCTCTATCTTTCCCCTCAATAAACGCCCATTCATGTCCAACCCAAACACAACTCATCACCTCCATCATCCAATCCTAAAATACACGGACACCCCCCCCCCCCCCACTACACCAAACACAACCTAAACCTACAACCACCACCCAAACACACCAAGAACTTCCTACTGCTCAACCAAAACCGAAACTCCCACGATTCACTCGAAACACAACTCGGACTCCATATCACCTTAAACACCCCTACCACCAAGTGCCCAACCCAAACACAACTGTCTAAACACCAAACAAAAAATCGTGTACCCCAGAACTTCCTTACCAACTCAACAAACCACGGGACCCCGCTCATCATCACCAGGACACAAACGAAACCTCCCACCATCTCACCGAAACACAACCAAAAACTCTTATCATTACGCAAACACCCAAACCAAAACCTCTATCATCACCCAAACACAACAAAACCTCTTAATTCATCAGCCCAAAAACAACCAAACTTCTTATCATCACCCGGACAAAACCAGAAGTTTCCCATATCTCCCCAAAATACACCCGGAAAAAATCCCATCATCACCAAACACTACAGAACCTCCCATATCAGGCGAAAAGCACTACCAAAACCTCTTATCATCACCCGGAAAAACCAAAACTTTCCCATCATCACGCCGAAACACAAACCAAAACCTCCCATAATACTTCCCGAGTATCACCCCGGAAACTCCAATCATCAATCACCGCCGAACCACTACAGAAAAACCTCCCTCATCAGGCGACAACTACCAAATACCTCCCATCATCACCCGAGACAAAAACTAAAACTTCCCATCATCATCCCAAATACACCCGGAAATCCCAGATCATCAGCCGAAACATACAGAATACCTCTTATAATCATACGGACCAAACGCAAAACTTTCCCATCATCACCCAAACACTCACAGATAACCTTTCCTCCATCACACCGCCGACACAACCGCGAACATCTGCTCACCTGAAACAGCAAAGAAGAGATCACCACCCACTAGAAACACCTGCCACACTCAAGCAGATCTGGAACCAGCCCACCCGGAAATACAATATCTCAGGAAAGAGGCAAATCAGATTGCTGTTCTATGTCAAACACGACATCAGTGATACCGTACTGTTACGCAATGCTTATGGCGTCGATTTAAATAAATTATATTTAGATACACAAATTATTTCAAAACGATGAAATCATTAAGAAAATGAGAGCTTGTACATAGAGCAAATCTAGAGAAAAATGTCAACAGACGTTTCCACATTGTATTGTCATATTAACTTATCCGAACTCTAACGATATGCTAGAACATATGCATTGCGACCTTGTAAAATGTCGATCTTCGCAATAGATCGACACAAATCCGGGATAGCTTACGAGAGGCGATCAAAAAACGTAATGGTCAAACACATCTACAAAACACTATATATTTCTGAAGTACAGGGTATATGACTAATTATCCCACACAATTCATATTGTCATTGACTGACGTCACAATTTACTAATGACATCACAATATAAATAACTATCATAACTGTGGGTCTTAAATTAGGATGCCAGTAATGATGAATCACGAGACTTACTGTTTTTTCACATGGCTGAACAATTTGGGAATATGCCAACTTAAAAATTCATCACGCCGATTTAGTGCAGTCTATTATTATGGTTGATCAAACTTGTATATTATTAGAACAATTGCCCAGTGTATTAGTGACATTTTAGATGGAAAATTAACAGTTAAGGATGACCACAGATCCGGAAGAGCCCCCAAAACAGCGACAAAACGCAGAGCTACAATCCGTCTGTGCAGAATTATATAGAAGTGAACCACCATTCAACTATACGTGAAAATTTAGCATCAAACCTTGATGTTCTGTTTTAGGTACTGTTTAAAACATTCTTCATAACCAATTGAAATAGAGAGAAGCGTGTGCCCGGTGGATAGCTCATGCCGTACCAGAAGGCCTAAGCAAGGAAGGGGAGGTTGCTTGCTGCCCGCCAATTACTATGATAGTACTTGGGCCCAGGAGACCAAAACGCTAACGGGATTGGTGACCGGTGATTGAAATTGGACTTTACTTTTATGGTAGTTCTCAACAAGCGTATCAAATATTGATGATGTCTTGGCAAGAAAATGAGCGCCGCATGTTGTCACCTTGGATTTCAGGCAAGGAGACTTTATTTCAATATTTTCAATATGAAGGACCCCGTCGCTTTGACGATTTCCCGGAAAAAACACAATTTACGGTTAACGTCACTACCCGGAATGACCGTGTTTACCCCAGATTGGTGGAAAACTGAAACAACGGCGCCCCGCAACATGAACCTCCAGAACAATGCTCATCATGACAATGCCAGCCCATAAAACAAGGGGCCCCTAACTCTCAGTATCTTGAAGAGGAGGGAAATACGATGCTTGGTGCCCATCACCTACGAGTTCCTGACCTTGGCGAATCGTGTGATTTTGGTTGTTCCATTCTCACAGGACGTTTGACATGGGAAAGAAGTCAAAGGTCCAGACCTTGTCAAAGGCGGTCGTGTTTGTCTTTCATACGCTCAAGGTAATACCTCTAGAATGACTCTACCAGAAACATTCTTTGGTAAAAGGTGAAGATGTGTATTAGAGAGATGGAAGACGAGCACTTTTAAGGACTGATTAAAAAAAATCAGACTCGATCACGCCCACGCGTTCCTAATTTTAGAGACCAGTTGCCATTTACATTTTGAATCAAGCACTTTACATCTTGTCTATCTGATGCTCGGAGCAATTTTAAATGATTCTCGGCTTTTCTTCATAAAGTTCTCCACATTCTTATAAAAGCAATGTATTCTTTTGATTCAAGTTAGCAGAAAACAAAAAGATAGGAACAAACGTACTAACTTTATATATTTGATATAGCCTCGTCAAATTTGAATCACTGGCTTTTTTGTAGGAAACATTAATGACATTTAGAGCAATTTTTCCTCATTCTTTCTCTCCTACGTGGTTTTTTACTCCAATTACAAGTTTACCCGTGAAATGAGAACTGAAAAACCACTTTTACATTATCGATCAGAAAAGGAAGTATACATATCCAATACATGTGGTTGAAATGGGCTACGACCATGAGAGCGTATATGTGGGCTCTCCATTTGACTTTGGTTAGATGTTGTATTTTGTAAAATTATCTTTGAAACTTTAATTGCTTCTCAAAAGAAAAAAAAAAATAGAAATAAATAAATAATATGAAGATCGAATTATTGTTATCTCATCGCTTTATGGAATAAAAACAAATCGTGCGATTAAATATCACTTAAAGGCATATTGTCTAACACAGTTTGTATTTTTCATCGAGACAGAACTTAATATGCGTCATTGACGCTTAAAAGATTAAAAAAGGATGTTAAAAAATGGTAAATTGCTAAAAAATAAAATGAGTGATAATTTTCCCTTTGTGGAAGTTTGTCTTGCCCCAGTGACACAAAAAATCGATTTTAAATTATACGAATTACCAAAGAATTCTGATGAACGTTTCCGATTACTGTCCGATCTCAACGTCAGAAGATCGAAGCGTCACCATGCTAGTTAGGCACAGCAATGTTAACAGTCATTGCAAGAAAAAATACACAATTCTCATTACTTAGATATATTCTAGAACTCCTGTATTATTTTTTTTAACTTCACTAGCTTTATAGTGTACTTGAACACTTGAATTTTCCAATTGTGCTGTTATCCATTTGAGAATTTTTTTTGTCGTTGACGGCCCCTTTTAGGTAACTGCGCTGAGCACGCGCGATATAGCTTCCGAAACCGAGTTCCAAGACAGTCATATGAATAAGCCGGCGGCTAATCCGAAATTTTGTCTTCCGCGACACAAGATCAACAAACTGTTACTTATGTTATTAGCGTTGGTGATGCAGTAAGCAATAAGACAGCTTAAGAAGAATCAACTATTCCCGTAACAAGATATGTTAATTATAATATCATCATATCTTACGATTGGATCAGATGCGATTCTGAAGTGAGAATAGATAAAGTAATGAGAATTGTAGTTAACATATGCCTTTGTATGCTCATGCCATTAATGTTATACAACAAATACTTCGAAGCTTTGTTGATCCATTCGAAGTTCATTTAGTTAAAACGAATTTGTGTCGAGCATGAATTGAGTGCAATATGTAACTTAACTTCGATACATGTGTTAATATACTTGAACAAACTAATCCCACTTTACCTTTTTCATTCATGAGGCAAACATATACAATGCTCCCTGTAAAACTGTTAATTGTTTTTATCGGCGACTTTACATAGTCAATAGGAACTGTTAATTGTCATGTAAAAAAAACCTAGAATCACAGCCCCATGACAAAGGCCACATCAATAATGAACAAAAGCACATCACATAAATGATAACAAGACAATAAATTAATGATGAAATCACATTCAACTAATGACAAAAAGACCTCATATAATGATAGAAACGCACACTAAATAACAAAAAAGAACATCAAGAAGGCAGTTGTAAGGGCTTCCATACATATGACTGTTCAGCGCGATTAATAACGATATTTTCTTTCGATCAAAGCATATTCATAAAGGTAACTAGTTGCAGATTTAAGATTCTGATAAGATGTTTTGCCTCGTTTACATATGCATGAAATTTGGCAGTGAATGTAGAAATGCCCAACATTTCAATTGAAATCATGGGTATTGCTGAATACGGGGGTATACTGCACTGATCTAGATCACTTTTTCAATTTATCATATCTATATTGACGCATCAAGCCCAAACTGCAAATAATTTGAGTGCACTAATCGTCTGAAGCGTGCTAATAAACAACTGAAATTCTGTCGGATAAGCAAGGGATTTCCTCCGGTGGTACGATGATTGTTTATACATGTATATTGCAAACGATATCTAGTCAACTATACGACGCTTGGAAGAATTCTACTTTAATTTGAGCTTGCTTTTAGGTTAATTTCACTCGGGACACCTTAACCGAACTGTGAAAAAAGACAATTGTTTGTAAAGATTTATCTCCGCTCCTCATTCCTAAGAGAATAAATAACCATACAATTCAGAGAGTTTGTTCTTGTCCCTCTAATGTCATGTCAATTTCAGCAAAATTGATTTTACAGTATTTATCAAAGTTGTAAATTTTTTAAGGTTGATGTACGTATAGTACATATATTTGAGAAGATGTAAATGTGTGAATATTAAAGTAAACGTCTTGAGACTTAAAAATCAAAATCATTGAGCGTGTCTCTAATTTCTAAGCAATCACTAAAATATCACAACTCATCGAAAATATCAGAAAGATACCAGGTAAGCATAGCAACTCCCGTAAGATTATTAGATAGGAGCAGTAAACACCTGATTAATATATCCTTAGCGCAATTTCTTGTGTGGGCATTGCTATTTTCAATACATATCACTGTTCGTTATGTCCACCTTTTCATACTGTAATAAGTAAAGGATATGTATTGGCAATAAATTTTTAGCACTTAACTTCCTCCACGATGTTTTTGCTCAAGACTCAGCATTCTTAAAACTGTCAATTTTGCTTCAGGGCTATCTTATGAACGTTTACTTGTCTTTATGCTAAGTATCACAATGCTCTTTCATAGCTTGATCTATCTTTAGAAAAAAAATATAATAATGTTCAGTACCTTTAGTTTCCTGATTTAACTTTCATCTCAAAATTCCCACTTTAATATTTATCATACAGTGGTGAATGTATGTGATAAATGATAGTCATACAGTATTTTATTTATATATTTACAGTTATGTTATCCTTTAGACATTTTATCTTAAATGACCAATTCACGATCAAACCGAAAAGCAATATTTAGTGATAGTGTTGCTTTCTTTTTCAAATTCTTTTTGAATTCTATAGTATTCGATTATATCTTGTCAATTTCAACAAGATTGCACAAAATGCTGCATTTTCCATGTTAATCATTTGGAAATGCCGATCTTGCACGAAAGAAAAAGGTAAGAAAGAAATAAAGAAAGAGTGGATAGGTAAATATAAACAATTGAATGTAACTCACCCAATGATCGTGTTTAAAGAATGATTTTAGAGGAGTTTTTACTTATATTTATATTAAGGGTTCACAAACATCTAATAACGGATATCCATTTCGCAATGTGTCTTACATGTTCAAAATGCATTCGCAAATTATTTCTCAAAATCGCATCGTATTTCACAACACCGTCTTATTCCATTCGGCGAACCTCGGCTGATTCCGGAACCTACATCATAATATGAGGTACGAATATTCCGAGGTTGGCCGAGTGCAAGTGATTCATAGCATTTTATTTTGGAGGAGAGTACTACCGGAGTAAACCAGTGAAGTGTGCGTAAAAGTTGTTTTGTAATCTGACTGTTAATCCTCTATATCCTGCGGCCGATCTGTTTATGGTTGTGTTAGAAGGAGCGCACGGGGAAAGGAGAAATCTTGGGTTTAGTGTTTCCATTTATAAGTGATTCTTTGTCATAAATATATACATGTAAAAGTTTTCAATAGAAGATTGATTGTATATTGTTTAACGTCCTTCTTGGTGATTTTTCGCTCATAAGGAGATTTCACCGTTGCAGGTGAAGTGTTCAAAATTTAGATCTATGCTCGGCGCTTTTATCGTGCCACACCTGCGGTGACACGGGACCTCGGTTTTTGCGGTCTCAGCCGAAGGATTGCTCTATTTAGTCGCCCCTTACGACAAGCATACAAGTACTGAGGACCTATTCTAACCCGGATCTCCTTAGAAATATGTATTAATAAAAGTATTAATAATTGTAATCAATGCATTTCATTCTTCTTCATTATTCTACGAATATTATAAATTTACGATTTTATACGAAGTTTTTACAAGTACTCCCAATATGGCAGTGTGTGAAAATATAGAAGCAATTCGTCATGGTATTTCCTGATATTAATTCAATAACTGAATATTTATAGACAAAACAAGTTATTTTGGTTTGAATATACTGCGGCTTCAAATATTTTAATTTATATGCTTTGTGTAAAATCTCAACCTGTAAATCAGATTTGCAGTCTGTACAACCAGTCCAGCAAATAGTGTCGCCATCATCATGTGACACAGTTCCGGGGTATGCCCTTCATTCTGTTTACACTGATTCTGCACCGCTCTGACATTTATAATCAAATAATTTGCATATCATCATGATGGTACTTTTCAGAGATCAATTTAGTTTCATCACAGCAATTTGCCTTATGCATGGCTGGATTTAGGATTCCAATGTAAAAGGAAGTGGGGAAAATAATAGGGACAAAGGTTCAATGGTCTCTCTGTATGTTTTTTGGACATAGCTTAGAATATCTAAATAAAATTTCCGGCCGATTTGATGTCTTGCATCAAAGTTATCTTGTTAAAAATGTTTTGGGGAAATTAACAGACTTTCATATTCTTAAATTACACATCGTCATAGGCGTAAACTTTGGAGTACAAGTGTACACAAAATGACTAAATGAATCCAAAATTCATGGCCTTGTCATAAAATTATTATAAATCAGAAACAGATTTCCTACCATCTACATCAAACAGATGCACACCCCCGTGCACACCCAAATGCGCACATATTCGCAGCGTCGCTGAATAATATGCTGCGCTTAATGAAGTATATGTAATATATAGTTATTAAATGGGTATAGTCATTTTAATTTGTCTAATCCGAGGGATGAAGTGTTTGCCGTGGTCAACAATCAAATTATTATTTCCCAAACACACAATTTTAAGGTAGTATGAAACGATTCTCAATTATTATAACTAAAGTGGAGGGTGTGTTTCGCTTGAAACACGGTTATTTTCGGTTAACGTTTTAGTCGGTAGAGAAAAGTATTGGAACCGTACAAAATTAGATTTATCGCTTATATTTCGCTCCAACCGATTGAAACCCACTACTATACCTTTTAATGATTATAGATATACTGTCTCGGGATTCAATGTTGGAGGCGAATAATAAGCGTAAATCTAATAACGGACGTAGTTTTTAATTTGGAGATTAATAACGTCAGTTAGGACTAAGATTTTATAGGTTTTCACAAGCTGTATTCAAAAATAACAATTGTAAAGTATTTTAGTATAAAATGGCCAAACTCTTTGTATGTTCCAGATAATGCCATAAACTAGATTTCGATATTTAATTGAATTCGTAGATCAAAATGTTGCCTTAGTTTTTTTAATACCTATACATTCAGGAAGGTAACTCTTGTTAAGGATATTTTATTTACAAGGTTTTTGGGAAAAAATTATCATGTGTTCCTTTTTAAAACTTTTATTCAATTTTTTGGTTTGAATATTATTTGTTAACATATATGCTTCTCCATTACTATATTCCAGTGGGTTTTTCCTGTCTCATACAATAAAAAGACGATTTTAGGATATTTTTTTTCAATGTTTTTCCTCAAAATAAAATAATAGTACACTGAATAATTTTTGTTTTCATTGTCTTCATCCTACTATACATTTTGCCTTAACTTTTCAATACAAATAGTTTGTATGTAATGAGAAGGGTTAAGACCAAAAATGTATTTTTCCGTTTTTCGAAACAATCTAAAAAAAATCCTAAAATAAACAGTTGAAGATTGTTTTGGGCTGGTTGCGCATCTGTCATCATGATTATGACTGAATTCATAGGCAAATAGTTGTCAAACGTTTCATTCCACCTTAAATGCTGAAAACATTCCTGGTTTGTGACGGTACAGATTGTCGCCCTTTGACACGTATCGTCACCGACGACAATAAGTTAATGTGAAAAAAAAATGCGGTCGATGTACCGAACGTAGTGTAGCAAACGTTACTGACCCACATATTTCAAGTATGAATGAGACTCATTGAAATACGTTTGGAATTTTAACAAGTCTTGACTACATGTATATACACAAACTTATGAATGGTAAACAAAAACTGTATACACTTAAAACATCTTTCTGACGCTAGCTTGTTAATCCTAAGATGTTTTCAGCAGATGGTAATAGATACCATCCTATCAAATGTATATAAGAGATGTTTATCTATATTCTATGTCCGCATACAACATAAAACAATGAAAATAAACAGGTTTTGAAACAGTTTAACAGTTGTTTGATTTGTTTCATACCCTTTGTTAGACTGTCATTTTCCTACTAGATTTGACTACGGGTAATCCCGTTTACTTTACTTCGACTAAGGGCTCACGGCGGGTGTGACCGGTCAGCAGAGGATGCTTACTCCTCCATGGCACCTGATCCTACCTTCGCTTTTGTCGGAGGTCCGTGTTGCCCTACACTCGATTTTGTATATGTTTTTTGGATTATGATTACGTTTGACACAATGTTTACCTCGCCATTTTGTATGTAATCATTCAATGAGACTGAAAACAGGTTAACACAGCTTCCATTCAAATGATACTGGAATGGAATCGCACAATATTTTCTTAGCATTAAGCAAATATCGAAAGTCAGATTTTCATTTCTCAATTTGCCCGACCAGGGATGTTCATCAGGGAGATCGTGTATTTAGGTTAGTTTAGCACGTCATGCATGAACAAGGTGAAAACATTCAACCATATAACTTTACACACAATGACAAGTAGACATCATATATTTATGAAAAAGATGTACACAAGTAAGCTTCACATTGAATGACTGTGATGTAAAGGTGAAGATAACACACAGTGATCAATTTCATAAATCATAAACGAAATACAAATTAAGAGTTGGACAAACATTGCCCCCTGGATATATCACCCGTGGGATCAGGTGCCTAGGAGGAGTAAGCATCTCCTGTTGAACGGTCGATCCGCCGTGAACCCTTTATCAGATCAGGTAGTACTAGAAAACTGGATCGAACTAGTTTGTAACAAACATGAGTTCATTTAAACAATGAATTATGATTAATTGAAAGATGTAGTCTCATAACTGTAACGGTGTGTGCATACAAATTGAATAACGCGCGTTATAGCGTGTAATGAAAATTTGTTTGCACACACTGTTGCAGTTATGAGACTACATCTTTCAATAAATCATAATTTATTGCTTATATTTACATTCGTAGAAAATGTATTTGTTTGTGCTTTTATTGTATATGTTTTAAACTTTCCGCTCAATCCTTTGGGGAAGTAGTGGTTCATGGAACAGCCATTAGATAAGTAATTGTTACGTCACAATGAAATGTACACGAAAAAAGATACAGGAATTATGACATTTACGCACACATAATGCCATATCGTACACCACAAAAAGGAGTACAAAATTAAAATAAAAAATAATAACCCAAGTATTTAATTAATTTTTTTTTTTTTTTTTAAAAAAAAAAAAAAAAACCCAAGTTATTAATTAATTTTTTTTTTTTTTTTTAAAAAAAAAAAAATCAAATTTTCAAAATTTTTTTACATTTACAACCTAAAACAGTTCATATATTTACATATGTTAAGACCCTGTAAGTAGTTCTTGTATTCATACCCCAAACCAACTTTGGTGATTCGGTCTTTGCAGTTATAAGCACATATCATCAAAATAGATTCTCATGCTTTTTATTAGGGGATTAAACAGTAAATGTAAATATTGAAGGATGAACGCAATGTCAATCTTAAAAGAAATATGAGAAAAAAGATTCAGTGAATGTAAATATGAATTGATAATACGCAGAACAAGCTCTTGTGTATATAATCAGTTGAGAGACATAACCACCATATGCAGATGATGATAGAATGTTGTGACATAAATATGGGAAATTGACAATGGAGAAGTTGAAATCATCCCATTTGTAATATCCTTGATTAAGCATAGGAATTTGAATACATCTTAATGTGTTTTTACGGATGTAAAAAAGGGGGTGGGGTGGAGAAGGCAAGTGTATGAATATGAAAAGATAACGATCAGAGATACATGTATATTCATTTAATATTTCATTTTGTATGATACGATTACTGAAATATTTAATCAGTTAATTAATGGTTAGAATTTTGTACAATGTGACATTGTTTTAATTTGCTTTATGATGAATACGTAAGTGCTACATAAAAGGTAACTTTAACACCACCTGTTTACATTTTGGAGGGGGAAATCTTACTCTGGTATTTGCTGAGAGGGAAAAGACTGTCTCTAGAGTGGGATTTTCCCCTGAGGCTTATATTTCTTCGTAACATTCACGAATTTTTTTCTTTTTTATTCTTTTTATGCATATGACTTCTTTATATGCAGTTCCAATTCCTATTAACAGATAAAACTTATAGGAATATAAATAAAAGACGGGGGGGGGGTCATTTTTCAAAGCCAGTTTAAATTAGGGAGAGGGGGGGGTAAGATAACAGTCATTTAATACTTATAGTACTTTGATTAAAATATTCATGGCGGTAGAGCTCATTAGCATAATGTAACCTACATTGAAACTGAAGAGGTGCTATGTTATGTTTTTGTTTTTGGTTACTTCAGACTTTGAAAAGTAATTTGCAATGAAAATAGTCGTCGTTATCTTCGTTGAATCACTTTACCAAAAGTTCGTTAACAAATAAAAGCAGCATACTATTTGAAGAAATAAATAGATGAATAAATAATTGTAGCAAACACATTATTCATACACAAAATCTATGATTTTTAAAGATTGAAATGAAAATTAAATTGGAAATGGTTTCAAGATACACACCACGCCTTTTAAATTCTAGATGTCGACCTTTAACAACTTGTTCGATTGGGATCTTAAAGGAGTATGTGAATGAACGTAGTAGCAAATTAAAGAGCAGTCTTACTCCAATTCTTTTTGAAATTATATTATCAAAATTGTTTGACGTCCTTCTTGAGAATATTCCTACTCATATGGAGATGTCACCATTGTCAGTGAAGGCCTGTGCTCGGCGCTTATGACTTTTGAGTTGGGAGGGATCTAAATTTATCGTGCCACACAGGTCTGCTGTGACAAGGGACCTCGGTTGTTGCGGTCTCATCCGAAGGACCGCCCCATTCAGTCGCTTCTTGCGACAAGCAAAGGGTACTAAGGATCTATTTTAACCCGGATCCCCACGGATTTTTTTTTTCGAAAGGACAACAAATGACATAAAATGTAATGGAATAACAACGCCACTCTTTTGCATTGAAATTCTACCATTTTGCCATAGGTAAAATGGATTTGAAAAAAACATTTCGACGGACTTTTTACCATAGTTTTGTCTTTGCAGCTCGATAATGAAATTCATAAATAGTTGAATAGATAAAAACACAGGCTACTCACCGTACGGTTTCAGTTCTCAGCCTCTACACGTCTGTGTGTTATCAGCAACTGCTGCCAGCGTATTTAGTTTACATCAGCTTCAAGAATGCAGGTCAGCGGACAGCAATTCTAATAGTCGTAAATCAAAATTTTGATGGATTGCCATAGGAAGACCAATGAATCATTATTGTTGAATTCACACCAAAATATTGTTGTAAAGATTTGTTTGCGTAATTTCTGGCATTATCGTGAAAACACAGGGTAATATGCACCCACTGATTTATATACATTTAAGTTTTTTTATTCATGGCAAACTCATTGTGTAAATATTACAAAATTCAACAAAAACATCAAAATGGAATAAAATGGAATCCCCTTTGGTTATATTCATATATCAAACAGAAACGTCAAATGGCACACACATTCTGGCTTCTCACAGCGTCATGTTGGCCGTTGCGCAATGTAAATTACAAAAGTATGTGGTAATACACCATTTTAAAACGGCTCCACTTTTTTGTTTACTCGTTTTGCAGAACGGTCCGTCAAATTATGGCAGCATAAACACTCCAGTGCCTGACATCTGGGGACTAATACACTACTGACGATTCCCTCTAATTTTGTGAATTGATGTTTGGTGAATTGATGTTTTGTGCGCATTTGTGCTTACCCATTGCACAGTGAACCTTTTGATGGGTAGTCACAGCGTTGCTATGGAGACCGCGCACTGAAGGCCCAGTGCCTGACATCATGGGACTCTAATACACTACTGACGATTCCTCTAATTTTTGAATTGATGTTTAGATGAATGATGTTTTTTGTGCGCATTGTGCCTTACACCAGTTGCACAGTGAACTTTTTGAATGGTAGCACACGTGCTAGGAGACCGCGCACTGAAGGCTTCAAATTCACCGTGTCAGTAACGC